>PITA01008075.1:48556-87209 GCA_004023965.1 Spilogale gracilis | reverse complement strand
TCCATCAAAATCCTGGAAGAGAACATAGGCAGTAACCTCTTTGACATCGGCCACAGCAACTTCTTTCAAGACACGTCTCCAAAGGCAAAGGAGACAAAAGCGAAAATGAACTTCTGGGACTTCATCAAAATAAAAAGCTTCTGTACAGCAAAGGAAACAGTCAACAAAACAAAGAGGCAACCCACAGAATGGGAGAGGACATTTGCAAATGACACTACAGACAAAGGGCTGGTATCCAAGATCTATAAAGAACTACTCAAACTCAACACCCAAAAAGAAGATGAACACATCAAAAAATGGGCAAGAGACATGAAGAGGCACTTCTCCATGGAAGATATACAAATGGTTTATTATTTTTTTAAGATTTTATTTATTTATTTGACAGAGAGAAACACAGCGAGAGAGGGAACACAAGCAGGGGGAGTGAGAGAGGGAGAAGCATGCTTCCCGCCGAGCAGGGAGCCCGATGTGGGACTCGATCACAGGTCTCCGGGATCACGACCTGAGCCGAAGGCAGACGCTTAACCAACTGAGCCACCCAGGCGCCCCTGGTTTATTATTTTTAATACAATTTGTTCTACATATTATTTTGCTTTCATAACAATACTATTTAGACATTAATCTGTGTTAAAAAGGTTTCCATTTTTAATGGAAACACAAAAAGTGTTTAGCTGAAGACATTTGTTAAATAATGGTTAACTATTCCATAGTGTGAAATATTATAAAACTTTAAAAAAATAAGTGGGGATGTATTTTATTACACATCATGACCTGAGCCGAAGGCAGTCGCTTAACCAACTGAGCCACCCAGGCACCCCTGTTTTCTTTCGTTTTAATGATTTTATGTATTTAAGGAAGATAGCATGCTCGGCAGAGGGAGAGGGAGAAGTAGGCTCCCTGCTCAGTCAGGACCCCATGCAGGGTTCGATCCCAGAACCCTGGGATCATGACCTGAGTTGAAGGCGGACATTTGACCAGCTGAGCCACCCAGGCGCCCCTTCCACAGACTGACCTTCCAGGCCAGGCAGAAGGCAATGGTGAACCACAGGCCGGAAACAGCACAGCACAGAGAAGACAGCCAAGCCAAGGTCGTCTGCTGATAGTGAGGATAGTGATGTGGGAAACAAAAGCAAAAGAAATGCAGCTGAAGTTAAATCTGCTTACAGCTTGCAGCCCACGAATGAATACTTGAAAAATGCAAAGCGTGCCCTTCCTCAAGGAACTCCGGGCTGCCTTAGCGCCGTCATGCTTGTTTTCCTGAAGACTAGCGCTAACTCTGTTTGGGCAGCAGCTGGCCCCTCCAGGTCCCCAGAGCCTTGCTTCCAGATTCCGTGGAGACTTGCGCTATCCCTAAGCCCTACTGATTCAAAAGTGTGATCAGCCACACGTCACCATCCCCGTCCAGGCCTGTCCCAGGAGCAGGGAGAGGACGAAGGCAGAGGAAGGGACAGACAGAGGCACCTCATTCTCCTGACTAGCTCGGAACCTGTTCCCGGCAGGTGGAGACGCTGAACCAGACTGGAGCAAGAGGAAGGGGGGCAAAACAAATGGTGAAAGAGAATCCAGGCCGCAGGCTTCCTCCTGGTCAGTTCTCCATAAAAGACTCACTGGCAACCCACTCAGGACCCTTCTCATTCTGGAGAGCTTTTTCCCCCCTTTTCATTCTCACCTTCATTTAATAAGCTTTCACTTTGCTTCACCCTTTTCTTTCAGCGAAATTCATTTTGGACTCCATGAGACAACAGCCCTGCACTCCTGTAACAGCGGGAGGAAGGAGAGAAGGCCGCCCCCTCCCTTCCTGAGTCGCTGTCCCTGGATGATGTATCCTTAAGGTCGGGGACGCTGCAACCCCCAGGCCAGGGCTCCCGGAGGGAAGAGATGGCGATAGGGACTGCCGAAGCCTCAGGAGCTGTGCAAAGACTGTCTCGCAAAAGGGAGGTCCCAGCTCAGGCTCACCACACTTCCGGGTGTGGGGTCCGTTGCCTACACCCACCAGCAGAGGCTGTCAGAGCTCTGGAAGACTCAGGCTGTCCACGGTTGACGAGAGGCTCCTGGAGGGGCTGCTGACCATGGCCACAGTCAGACATCCTGGGCCCTGCACTGACCTTGCAGCCTCAGAAGGTGACAGAACTCAGTGAGCGCCATGCTCCCCAGACACGGGCCTAGGGACTGGGGTCTGCGCCCTCCACACGGCTCCCCCAGTAAGACACATAAAATTAGCCATCCCGGGGCCTACTTCTAGATTCCATACTAAATTATACTGATAAAGGGTGCCTGGGTGGCTCAGTCATTAAGCATCTGCCTTTGGCTCAGGTCATGATCCCAGGCTCCTGGGATCGAGCCCTACATCAGGCTCCCTGTGGGAAGCCTGCTTCTCCCTCTCTCATTCCCCCTGCTTGTGTTCCCTTCCTAGCTGTGTTTCTCTCTGTCAAACAAAAAATAAATAAAATCTTTATAAATAAATAAAATTGATAAGACTATATACTCATTTGCCAGACCAGTTTTAATGTCAATTTTATAAGAACTGTTCATATCTGACAGGCTAGCCCACCCATTAGTCTTAACTATTTTCAAGCTTCCTGGCTATTTGAGTTCATTTTTACACATAATCTTTTCAACCAGCTTGAAAAAGTCCATGCCGGGACCCGGCCCCAGCAGCAGTCAGCGTTCCCAGACGGTGGTGACGGAGCCGGTGGTGTGAGGAGCCCGGACGCGAAGAGCGGTGTGGGGATCTCCCGAAAACTGTGTCTTCAGGGCTCTTTATTTAAAGCTTTTTAGTTACAGATCATCTCGAGGGAAGGGTGTATGATAAGAGAGATTTGTAAGAGCTTACACAGACTTCTTTCAGGTTTCCAATCATAAATTCCCCAAGACATCGGCGCCATTCAGGTGCCATAAACTCAGGACAGAGCATCCCTAAATGAGGGCAGAAACAGGCCCTGGTCCACGGGCAGTCACATCAGTCTAGCTTTAGGCAAACAGTTGGTTCTGTCTATCTTATCTCAATGGAATGTTTTCTCCTCTGGCCGTGCAAGGCAGAGTGGTCACACAGACAAAAGGTGAATGGGTGGTCGTGGAAACTTTAAGTAACTACATTTAAACTATTAAGTATATTACATATAAACTATTTAGTATATTGGTATTGCTTGCGGCATGGCGGGAGGGGCGATCACGCACAGTCCCCGACAATTCCACAAATTAAATTGTTATTTTCACTGGAAGACGTTAGCATACGGAGAGCTGCTGTATTTATAACACTGAGTATTTCTGTTGAAAAGCACATTATACGTCTCTGTTTGCTTCTTTCTGTCATTATCCTTTTGAATTTTTTTTATTTGTTGCCAAGTCTTAGTTTGGGAAGTTTTTTTTTTTTAAGTTTTTATTTATTTGACAGAGGGAAACACAGCCAGAGAGGGAACACAAGCAGGGGGAGTGAGAGAGGGAGAAGCAGGGCTTCCCGCCAAGCAGGGAGCCCGATGCGGGGCTCGACCCCAGGTCTCCGGGATCATGACCTGAGCCGAAGGCAGTCGCCCACGATGAGCCCCGTGAACGTTTTGTCCATAGTGGCCTTCCCAAGGCCCCTTCTCCTCTCTAAAAGAGGGGCCCTCTCCTTTGTTCTGAGGACTAGCATGTGATTTTGCCCTGGTTTGCTGGTCCTGGATTGCAATTCTCTGCTATTCCAGGATAAAGCCGTTTCTGCCGGTAAAATAACTAGCAGCTTTATTTTTAAGGTTAATGCTGAGCCCTTGAAGAGTGAGATGTTGGTTTAAAATCTTACGTTTCTTCAAGTCATAAAGCTGACAGCAGGGACCACATAGATGGTCCTGCACAAGACCAACCATCAACTCGGCGCCGACCCAGACATCTACCCCCACAGGACTTCCGGAAGCTCCCCGCTCTCTCACTGTTCCCTCCACTCCCAGCCCCACCCAGCACTATTCTCGAGGGAACTTGAGAGGTCTGTGGGTCCTTAGAGGTCTGATCAGCCACTCCCTGCATGGTGGCTGAGCTGGGCAAACTTTGCCTGGAATCTGGCAGCCCTTCCTTGGTAAGAATTCTGGGGTTGGGAGGCCTACTCCAAGCACCAGGACACCGCGTTACGTTTTTGTGATCAAAACTCTGTAAGGGCTCAAAACGTTATTCCCATTTTATCTTCTGAAAACCAGGTTTTAATGTGGCCCCCCTCTGTGGACCAACTTTCCTTATAGCCGATGCCTCATTTTTAATGCAAAATACTTGCATGTTTTTCAAGTTTTTTTGATTTTCTGTCTTCTTACTATTGATGACTTTTTTTTTTTAATGTGGAGCATTTCACAGATTTGCCTGTCACCCCTGAGCAGGAACCAGGCCAATCTTCGCTTCGTCCCACTAAGCCAGCACTACTTCTGATGACTTTGAGACCTACATCCTTCAAACATGCTTTTTACTCACGAATGCCACTTCTACTTTTAGTTTAAGAATTCTCTGAGTGGGAGCACCTGAGTGTTCGGTTAGTTAAGCATCCATCTTTTGATTTTGGCTCAGGTCATGAACTGAGGGTCATGAGATCCAGCTCCGCATGGAGCCCCACCTTAAACCCCCAGCCAGGCTCCTCACTGGGCACCACCACCACCACCACCACCACCGCACTCGGGCTCTCTCCCTCTCTAAAAAAAAAAAAAGAAAAAGAATTCTCAGAGCGGTTTTCTAACATACTTACTCTTCCTTTGTTGGGTTGAAAGCTTTGAGCTGTAGGCTTTATTTGATGACCGCTGAATGTAATGCGATATTCATTGTGTCCTAAATGGCCATATATAGCTATTGCTAAAGGTAGGCTTTACAAGGAAGGGCACGGATGGCTTAGGAGACCCTTCCAGCGCCTGAAAGTCTAGTAGAGCAAAGAATCTCTGTGCCAGGTCAACCTTAAAGACCCGCCGTCAGCTCACTGCGCTGGGCTCAGCCTGGCTGGAGGGTACTCTGCTCGGTCTCCCGCCCTGTCCGCCCTTCGCCAGCGTCTCTGCCGACCAGGGCCCACGAAAACTGCCGTACTGCGCTTGCGTGCCGTGCGGGGGACGGGGGGGGGGGGGGGAGGAGGGAGAGGCTCTTGACAGACACATAATGGACAAAGCAGCCAATCCCCGCGGAGTGGGGCGGAACCGCCCACGGGGGTGGGGTTCTGTCGTTGACTGACACAGACAGCTGGCCCTATGCTCCGCCCCCTTAGACCCCTTCTGCCCGCCAATTGGAGGGGCCACTTTGCCGGCAGCGCTGATTGGTGGCTTCTGCCTGACTGGGCTGTACAAGCCGGTGTCCCGCCGTCTCCGGCGTCTCACTTCTCACCCGGCGGGAAGCGCGCGGGAGCTCCGCGCAAGGCTCCAGAGCGGGGTGGGCAGTGAGGGTGTCCCGGGAGTCTGACGGGAACACGGGCGGCCTTGCCGCGCCCTGGGAAACCCTGCTAAGCCCTGACTCGGAAACCTTCAGACCCCACCCGGGAGACCCTGGGTCCCCTCAGCCTGGCTGGCTCCAAATCCCCTCAGCCGCAGGGACACCGAATCTGACCGCCTCAGGGCAGCGCAGTTCCGCCGCCTCGGTGGGCCCTCAGAGCCCGGCGGGGGACCCCCAACCCCGCGAGCTGCGGAAACCTCAGAGCCCTCAGCCAGAGAAACACGAACCCTCCCGAGGACGCGAACACGCTGACACCCAAGTGTCCTCGGCCTGACGCCCACATGCCCGTGACCCGAGAAACCCCAGCCCCGTCTCGTCAGCCTGAGAGCTCTGTGGGCCCTGGACGTGCAGGCTGCTGACCCCACGTTGTCCCAGAGCCCCGGGGGGACCCCTCCAGAAGCGCCCCCCGCCTCTCCCTGGGGCGGAGCTGGGCCCGCGGCCTCCTGGGGTCCTTCCGGCCTCGGCCCTCACGACCCCCGCCTCACGCGCAGCCACGTGCCGCGGGCCCGCCGCCCGGAGCGCACCCCTGCCCTGCGCTCTCGCGCACTCTCGGGGGGCCCGCGTCGGCTCCGGGACACCCGCCCACGCGGCGCTGTCACCCCCTCTCAGCCTCTTCTTCTCCCGCAGGCGCCTCGGCCTCGGGGCGGGGAGGCTCATGCCGGCCCCGCGGTCGCAGCGGGGCCCGCGCAGAGGTGCCGGCAGCCGCCGCCCGCCCAGGCCCCCGGGGGACAGCCCCGAGAGCGCGTCGGGGCCGGCAGGCGGCAAGCCCGCGGTGAGGGCCGGGACGGGTGGCGACAGGGCGGCCGCCGGCGACCACGGGGTCCTGGCCTCGGCGGCGGCGGCCCCGGGTGGGGAGAGGGCGAGGCGGGGGCCCCAGCTCCAAGGCCCCCCGGGATGAGCCCTCCCCGCGGCCTCTCCCTCTCCCAGGCCAAAGACGCTTTCAGAGACATTTCCACGTACTTCTCCAAGGAAGAATGGACAGAGATGGGGGACTGGGAGAAAACGCGGTACCGGAACGTGAAGAGGAACTACGAGGCGCTGATCACCATAGGCAAGCGCGCGGCGCGCGGAGGGGCGCAGCCCTGGAGTGGAGGGCCCCGAGTGGAGGGCGCGGAGTGGAGGGCGCGGAGGGGCGCAGCCCTGGAGTGGAGGGCGCGGAGTGGAGGGCGCGGAGGGGCGCAGCCCTGGAGTGGAGGGCGCGGAGTGGAGGGCGCGGAGGGGCGCAGCCCTGAAGTGGAGGGCCCCGAGTGGAGGGCGCGGAGTGGAGGGGCGCGGAGGGGCGCAGCCCTGGAGTGGAGGGCGCGGAGTGGAGGACCCAGAGTGGAGGGCCCGGAGTGGCGGGGTGCGGAGGGGCGCAGCCCTGGAGTGGCGGCCCCTGAGTGGAGGGCGCGGAGTGGAGGGCCCCGAGTGGCGGCCCGGAGTGGCGGCCCTGCCTGGACACCGGCGGCCCCCAGGGCCCTTCTGGGTTCCTTCCTGTCAACGCGGGGTGCCCACTGGCGATGCAGAACTGCCCCGCCTTGCTCCCCACTCCACCTGCCCCCCACATGAGTCGCCCTGACCGCGCGCTGCCGGCCATTGCGGCGGTGCTTGGGTCCTCCTCCTTGCTCTTCCCTTTGACAAGAGGTTTGCTTCTTCCCAGGGCTCAGAGCCCCGCGACCGGCTTTCATGTGTCACCGCAGGCAGGCCATCAAACCGCAAGCAGACGACACTGAGGACTCTGATGAAGAATGGACGCCAAGGCAGCAAGGTGAGGGGGCCAGGGAGATGGGGTTTCCTCCTGAAACCCAAGGTTTAGGGCTCACCTGCATCTCAGCAGCTGACACAGGAAACTCCTTCCTCAAGAACATAAATGCACAATGCAGACCAGCATATCCTATAGGAAGGGGCTATTCGTATCCAGTTTTTAAATGTGGACAATAATTATATCATTTGTAAATACATGTATACTGTATAATAGTCAGTAAACATAAAAACGAAATGCCAAATTCAGAATAGTTGTCATAAGAAAAAAAGGAAAGGGTGGCAGGTGGCTTTGCTGTGTCCTGGCTAGTTTTCACTCTTTTTGAAGATTCCATTTACTTGAGAAACAGAGAGCCCGGTTTTGGAGGGGGACAGGGGGAGGGGCAGACAGAGACGGAGAAGCAGACTCCCCACCCAGCAGGGAGCCTGAAGCAGGCCAATCCAGCACTCTGTGAACATGACCTGAGCTGAAGGCAAATGCTTACCGATTGAGCCACCCAGGCGCCCTATTTTTCTATTCGTTTTTATTTTTGAATTTTAAAATAGAAATTAAAAGATAAAAAGATAAAAATAAAAAGGTATAAAGATATACAGTTGTGGCAGAATGCTGAGATAAGGCTAAATGGTGGTGGATAGATTTTCTGTATGATTATCCACACCTTTCTGTATATTTTAAATTTATCATTTTTTTGAAAAAGACTGTTTTTCCTAAACATTATGGCTAGTGAAAGGGAGGTTAAAGAAAAGTTAATTAGACTGTAAGTCCACCAAAGAGCTAATTTCGGTAATTCTTATTATTCAGTTATTAGATTAAATGTCTTGAAAGAGAATGAACGCTTGTAAAAATACATAATTGTTTAAGTTTATTTAATCATATGCATAATCTTTTTTACCCCAAAATAAACCAGATTTTTTTGTCTTAATTCTGGAAAAGGGTTTGGGATAACTATATAAAGGTCCAGCTTCATTTTTTTTTTCCAGCTTCATTTTTTTAAGAAAAATTAAAAAATTTATTTGACAGAGAGAGAGATCACAAGTAGGCAGAGAGGCAGGCAGAGAGAGAAGAGGAAGCAGGCTCCCAGCTGAGCAGAGAGCCGGACGGACCCTGAGATCATGACCTGAGCCGAAGGCAGATGCTTTAACCCACTGAGCCGCCCAGGCACCCCAGCTTCATTTTTTTAAGTTTTCATTTTAATTCCAGTTAGTTAACATACAATGTTACTATACTAGTTTCAGGTGTATAATACAGTAATTCAACACTTTCATACAACCTGTGCTCATCACAAGTGCACTCCTAATCCCCATCCCCTATTTAACTCATCCCCCCACCCACATCCCTCCCTCCCCTCCGGTAATCATCAGTGTGTTCTCCTCTATAGTTAAGAATTTTTTCCTTGGTTTGCCTTTTTTTCCCTCTGCTCATTTGTTTTGCTTCTTGAATTCACACATTAGGGAGATCATGTGGTATCTATCCTTCTCTGACTGACTTATGTCACATACTGTAATACTTTCACATTCCATCCATGTTGTTGCAAATGGCAAGATCTCATTCTTTTTTATGGCTAATATTCATTATAAAGATAGAGATATACTTACATGTACAACATCTGCTTTATCCACTTGTTTGTTGATGGACTCTTGGACTGTTTCCATACTTTGGCTGTTGTAGATATTACTGGGATAAACACTGGGGTGCCCGTATCCCTCTGAATTAGTACTTTTTTATTCTTTGAGTAATATCAAGTAGTGCAGTTGCTGGATCATAGGGTAGCTCTATTTTTAACTTTCCGGGGAAACTCCATACTGTTTTCTGGAGCAGCTGCACTAGTTTGCATTCCCACCAACAATGCAACAGGCTTCCCCTTTCTCCGCATCCTCACCTTCTCTTGTTGATTTTAGTCACTGTGACAGGTGTGAGATGATAGCTCTTGTAATTTTTATTTGTATTTCCCTGATGATCAGTGATGTTGAGCATCTTTTCATGTCTCTTGGCCATCTGTATTTTTTTAAATGTGTATTCATGTCTTCTGCTCCTTTCTTAATTGGATTATTCATTTTGGAGGTGTTGAGTTTTATAAATTATTTATATATTTTGGATACTAGCCCTTTATCAGATATGTCATTTGCAAATATCTTCTCCCATTCTATAGGCTGCCTTTTAATTTTGTTGATTGCTTCCTTTGCTGTGCAGAAGGTTTTCATTTCAATGAAGTCCCAATAGTTTACTTTAGCTTTTGTTTCCCTTGCCTCAGGAGACATATCTAGAAAGAAGTTGTTGTGGTCAGTGTCAAAAAGGTTACTGCCTGTGCTCTCCTCCAAGACTTTTATGGGGTTAGGTCTCACATTTAGGTCTTTAATCCATTTTGAATTTATGTTTGTATTTGGTGTAAGGAAGTAGTTCAGTTTCATTCTTGTGCTCGTTGCTGTCTAGTTTTCCCAACACTGTTGAAGAGATTATCATTTTCCCATTGGATGTTCTTTCTGGCTTTGTTGAGGATTAACTGATCATATAGTTGTGGATTCATTTCTGGGTTTTCTGTTGTGTTCCATTGATCTATGCATCTATGTTTAAGCCAGTACCATAGTGTTTTAATCACTAGAGCTTTGTAATAGGACTTGAAGTCTAGAATTGTGATGCCTCCAGTTTTGCTTTTCTTTTTTAAGGCATCTTCATTCTTTTGCATGTGGCTATTCTATTTTACCACCATCATTTGTTGAAAAGATTGCCCTTTCCCCATTCTGCAGTCTTGGTATCCTTTATGAAGATTATTAAACTATATGAGCTTTCTATTCTGTTCCATAGATTATATGTCTGTCTTTATGCCAATAGTATACTGTATTGATTACTGTAGCCTTGTAATATGTTTTGAAATCAGAAAGTATGAGGCCTCCAGCTTTGTTCTTTCTCGAGACTTTTTTGGCTATTTGGGGTACTCTGAGATTTCATATTAACTTTAGGATGACTTTTTCTATTTTTGCAAAAAAATACCATAGGGGTTTTAATAGGAATTGCATTGAATCTGTATATTCCTTTGTAGTGTAGACAGCTTAATGATATTAAGACTTCTAATCCATGAACATGGGGTGTGTTTCCATTTACTTGTGTCTTCTTTAAATTCTTTCAGCAGTTTTGTAGTTTTCATTGTACAAATGTCACACCTCGTTGGTTAAGTTTGCTTCTAATTATTTCATTCCTTTTGGTGCTATTATAAAGAAGACTTTTCTTAATTTCTTTTTTGGATTATTCATTGTTAGTACATACAAATGCAACTAAGTTTTTTTATTAAGTTCAATTAGTCAAAATATAGTACATCATAAGTTTTTTATGTAGAATTCAATGATTCATTAGTTGTGTATAACACCCAGTGCTCCTCACATCACTTGCTGTCCTTAATACCCAACACCTAGTTACCCCATTCCCCCACCCTCCTACTAATTTTTCTAAGATTCTGTTTATTTGGGGGAGAGAACGCGTGCACACATATTGGGGGGGAGTGGCCGATAGAGATGGAAAGACAGACTCTTAAGCAGATTCCATGCTGAGCGCAGAGCCCAAAACAGGGCTTGGTCCCACAGCCCCAAAATGACAACTGGAACCAAAACCAAGAGGCAGACACTCAAGTGACTGAGCCACCCAAGCACCCTAAATGCAATGAATATTTTAGTGTTAATTTTGTACCTGAAACCTTGCTGAATTCATTTGTTAGTTCTTGCAGGCTTTTTTGTGGAATCTTTAGGACTTTCCACATAAGAGCATGTCACCTGTGAACAAACATAATTTTACTTCTTTATTTCCAAAAAAGATGTCCTTTGCTTTTTTTTCTAATGCCCTGGCTAGGACTTCCAGTACTATGTTGAATAGAAGTAGCGAGTGTAGGCATCCTTGCCTTGTTCTTAATCCTAGAGGAAAAACTTACAGTTTTTAACTGTAGAGTGTGATGTGGGAGATAGACTTTTTTTATTATGGTAAATTAATTTCTTTCTATTCTCAGTTTGTTGTTTGTTGAGTATTTTTACCATAAAAGTTCATGGCATATGTTTTAATATGTATAATAGATAACTTATAAACATAAGATGAAGCATAAATGAGGCTTTGTCTATTTTTTTACATTGTAGGCCAATGTAGTTCATGCCACCAGTATCAGCATAGGCTTTGATGATGCTTCAGAAACCATTTTCCAATGACCCTTTGAGAATCCACATACTTGTCACTCCCTGGTTAAGAACTCTGTGTCTCTAGTAAGTGCCCCTGGAGTTTGGAAACATCTACCAACCAAAGCACTGACTTCTTATCACTTTATAGTCAGATCTTCTTGGGTGACATTCAAAATGGAGCAGAGTAAACACCAGAAGGTGAGTATTTCCCAAAACCTGTTGACAAGAAAATCTTTCTCATGGATTTAAACACAGGTAAGAGTGGGCACCTGGGTGGCTCAGTGGATTAAAGCCTCTGCCTTCAGCTCAGGTCACGATCTCGGGGTCCTGGGATCGAGGCCCACGTCAGACTTTCTGCTCAGCAGGGAGCCTGCTTCCTCCTCTCTCTGCCTACTTGTGATCTCTCTCTCTGTCAAATAAATAAAATCTTTAAACACACACACACACACACACACACACACACACACACACGTAAGAGTAGGAGCTGATGCCTTCCTTTCCTGATCTCTCTAGCACAATATCCAATATCATCAGCACTTTAATAGCTATTAAGAACAGCAACAATATTAGCTACCACTTGTTTTATTTTCACTATAGCTCAGACTTTATTTTAAACATTCACATGAATAAACTTACTTAAACCTTACAACAACTCTATGAGGCGGGTACTATAAATATCCCCATTGATAGATGAGGAAATTGAGACAAAGACATGTTTGATTATATACCTGAGACCACAGTACCAGGAGTAGTGCAGTCTAATCCCAAACTCCTTCTCTAAACCACTTAAAAGCTCATTAAAACTTTCAGAGTTTTGTAAAATTTACAACATTCATTTGATAATTTCAAC
Organism: Spilogale gracilis; assembly: GCA_004023965.1. NCBI lineage: Eukaryota > Metazoa > Chordata > Mammalia > Carnivora > Mephitidae > Spilogale > Spilogale gracilis. The sequence goes on along the minus strand of PITA01008075.1, from coordinate 75,040 downwards.
CGCAGTTCTTTTCTAATTATGCTAAAGTGAGAGATGAGCTAAGACCCTCTGAACAAGAGAAGCTTACAAATATACTAGCAATTCATACACTGGACAATCCCAGATGAAGAAGATAGGCTCCCCCTCCCCCACCGAGAGCCTCCCATTCTAATAAGAGGAAGCATCTCCCAGCCCTGAGTAGTTTCAAGTTTGATGATTGAGAAACAACTAATAAAATGACTTCAAGATTTCATATAGGTTACATAATATTCATTCCAGATAGGTATCTGGAACTGATTTAAAATGTTCATACCTGGGGTGCCGGGGTGGCTCAGTTGGTTAAGCGACTGCTTTGGGCTCAGGTCATGATCCTGGAGACCCAGGATCGAGCCCCACATTGGGCTTCCTGCTCAGTGGGAGGCCTGCTTCTCCCTCTCTCAATCTCTCTGCTTGTGTTCCCTCTCTTGCTGTGTTTCTCTCTGTCAAATAAATAAATAAAATATTTTTAAAAAAATAAAAAAAAATAGGGGCGCCTGGGTGGCTCAGTTGGTTAAGCGACTGCCTTCGGCTCAGGTCATGATCCCGGAGACCGGGGATCGAGTCCCACATCGGGCTTCCTGCTCGGCGGGAAGCCTGCTTCTCCCTCTCTCAGTCCCTCTGCTTGTGTTCTCTCTCTCGCTGTGTTTCTCTCTGTCAAATAAATAAATAAAATCTTTTAAAATAATAATAATAATAAAATAAAAATAAAAAATAAAAAAATAGTAAAATAAAACGTTCATACTTGTAGGAGGAAGCAACAACTTCTTCCTCTGAGCTCTCATTAGACAACTCTCATTTTGTTCAGAGTTCTTTGTGGAGACTGCCTCTGCGCTACAAGCTCTTTCTTCTCAAAAGTCCTGGGCCCAGCTTAAGGCACCTGAGGGCCCCTCAATGTTTTCTGCATGAGTAATTCCACATTAACAGATTAAATTAAATGAGAAGTAAAAAGGTCAAGGAATGCTAAAAATAACATCTGTGATTTAGATTTTGAACATGGGGATAACTGAGGGGGTGAACTGAGAGGAGGATTGTAATCTCATATTCATTTTTTTAAGATTTTATTTATTTATTTGACAGAGAAAGAGAGATCACAAACAGGCAGAGAGGCAGGCAGAGAGAGAGGGGGAAGCAGGCTCCCTGCTGAGCAGAGAGCCCAACGTGGGCCTTGATCCAGGGACCCTGAGATCATGACCTGAGCTGAAGGCAGAGGCTTTAACCCACTGAGCCACCCAGGCACCCTCATATTCATTCTATATCAAATAGCTCACTAATTTGATGATCATTATAATATTTTCTGTTTTATATACAAATTTATGGATCCAGAAACTGAAGACAGCAAGCTGTTAGTACAGCCTTATTCAAACAAAATTGACAGGAACCAGCTAATTCGATTCCAAGTAGTCTTTCCTGGATATGGCAAATGGCAACATCAGCATCCTTTTTTTTTTTCTTTTCTTTCTTCCTCTCTTTCTTTCTTTCTTTCTTTCTTTCTTTCTTTCTTTTTTTTTTTTAGTTTTTAGATACATTTCTCCCAAGCCTTTCTTTGTTTTCTTCTCACTTTCTCCACTCTGTCACCTCATTTTCCAGATGTGTGCTGTCCCCTCCATTTGCCTCCATTTCCTCCTCCATCAAATATCCATTGGTTTATAGAAGATCCCCTCTTTTCCTCTATAAGCCCTCATCACCTTCTTTCACAGACCATACTGATTCTCCAGCTAGTCTTCCCAAGTAATCTCCCTCACTCACTCTTACTTTTGTGAAGAAATTTGAGAAATTTAAAGGGAAAGAGCCTTAAGGCATGAGTTCTAGTCTTGAATTCAATATCCACATTGCCCTTTCTTTTCCCTCTAGTATTCAGACTCCCCAGATATTGCCAAGGGTTGTTAAAGTATTTACTAAAGTTCTGCATGTGAAAACACATCATAAGCCTTAAAGGACGAAAGAAATGCATGTTGTCTTTTAACATGTGACTTTCACATTGAAGGGAATACCCAGGGCGCCATTAAGTAATGAATCTAGTTTGAAGGAATTATCAGAAACAGCAAAGTTGCTGAACACAAGTGGCTCAGAGCAGGGCCAGAAACCTGTGTCCCTTCCTGGAGAAGCAAGTACCTGTGGACATCACTCCCTACGAAAACTGGGTAAGAAAAAATAATGTGGGGACTTTTAGTCCCTCTAAGTCCTCCAGAAAGGTTGATGAATACAATGTAGGTATGTGGGATGACCTTTGGATAGGCCTGGGTTTGAGCTAGACTTACCTGAGACCTGTAGTTAGCACTGAGATCTTGGACAAACCTTATCAATTCCCTGAGCTCCTGAATGCTAATCTGTACAATGAAGATAAAGATGCATAGTATATATATTGTTTGAAAGCATTAATTTAACATAAAATAATTGACCCATGCAAGTTGTCCAGTAAATCCCTCGGTGATAATGAAGACCATACTTTCTTCGTGTTGAATACCCAGGCCCTTGTTCAATGCCTGACACATACGATGCCCTCAACAAATATTTTCTGAATGAAGAAATATGTGAATGAACCATTTCCTAAGAGGAAAGATCACAAAGATTAACCTGATAATGGGAAGAAACTAAAATTGAATTAGCTGTCTATAGTCAGTATGGAGTCTCACGCCCTGAATAGTTTGGGGACGGCAGAGAACAGAGTATATAGGGCTGGTAATAATTTATCAGAGGAAAGTTCACGTTTTCTGATAAAACAGGGACTAACACTCCAGACGCCACCAACCTCACTCATCTACTCTTTTCCAACTCAGAACTCAGGAGAAAGGATGTTGAAGTAAAGATGTATAGTCTACGAGAAAGAAAGAGCCTTGCATACCAAGAGGTCAGCGAGCCCCAGGACGATGACTACCTCTGTAAGTGACCATCTTGGCCCACTCTCAAAAGAAGTTGTTCTCTCCTGGTACAGTAACTTTGTCTTGTCTTTGCATGCCTAAATCATGCCCTTTCTTCTAGTGACTGGGAGTACAGGGTACAGGCTAAATAATGTGAGTGTTGGGCTCTTTCTAACCACTTTCGTCCAGGAACATGCAAAACCCTTTCCTAATCCCTGTTGCTCTTGCCTCCAGATTGTGAGAAGTGTCAGAACTTCTTCATTGACAGCTGTGCTGTTCATGGGCCCCCAACATTTGTAAAGGACAGTGCAGCAGATAAGGGGCAACCCAACCGCTCAGCCCTCACTCTGCCCCCTGGTCTGAGAATCAGACCATCAAGCATCCCCCAGGCTGGGCTTGGAGTATGGAATGAGGCATCTGATCTGCCATTGGGTCTACACTTTGGCCCCTATGAGGGCCAAATCACAGAAGATGAAGAGGCAGCCAACAGCGGATACTCCTGGTTGGTGAGAATCATCTACCTCTTCCCCCGCCCTCTGGCTTCCCACAACCCTCACGAGGACTGGGAGGACATCACCTCCTATACAGATGGGGATAACACAGTTAGCTCTGTGTACTGAGTGAACTTTGCATGAACCTGGAGCTCCTACTTAAAGATCAGAGGGTAAGAGGAAGCACAGTCGCACAGACACAAACACAGGAGGCTCCTCCCTTGTGGGACCCTTGCTCTGAATTGACAAAGCGACACAGATGTGTAGATGATGACTAAGGAGCACATCATGTGGTCACACTGGGGACTGATTCCGTGCAGGCTGAAAAAGCACTGACTGCAGGAGAGTAAAATAATCCATTACCTCCTCACCAAAAAAAAGTCTTTGATCTCCCTTTCTCCAACTCAGATCACCAAAGGGAGAAATTGCTATGAGTACGTGGATGGAAAGGATAATTCTTGGGCCAACTGGATGAGGTAAGACCAATAGGGTTCTGGATTCCAGAGAAAATATTCATGTCTCACAAACTTTCTTGTCATGCTCCTTCAATGGTCTCCTCTGTTCCTCTTTTTTCTCCTTATAATGCTCTTTCATTTCAAATGACAGTTTTGGAAAAAAGAAGCTAAGAACATAGTGTATGTCCTCAAAATATGCTAGATAAAATTTGGACCTTGAAAAAAACCCTGAGGAGCCTAGACTCACAAGGAACACTGGAGTCACACTTCAATTTATCTAATCAACATTCATAAGCACTTACTCTGTTCCACAGTGGAGTTCATTACTTAAACATATTATACAACCCATGTCCTACAGAAGACATATTGTGGATAGACAGTAGAGAATTGGGATTTTAGGAATATTTAACTATAATCTTCCTATTTCTCAAGAGATACACAGTGTAGGGATAACCTAAAACAAGGGGCCTTTAATCCATGAGGGCAGTACCTCTTCCTCGCCTCAGTTCTAGTAGAACTGGTTCTGAAGCCTGTGTACGAATGGGCTGCAGTATGGCCACAGGCCTCTGTAGTTCATGATCCAGCCCCTTTCCTTGAGAGGCTTACATGTTACCAGGGGATGCATTGTGTGAATAAAATATTGCTTTTCTGTGTTATTGTGCAAGAGAGAGAGCGCACCAAGATTCTGTGGGAACTTGGGGAAGGCATGCTTCAGACACAGTGTGGGGAGACTAGAGAAAGGCCACTCAAAGGAAGATAGATTTGGGCTGGGTATGGAATGATGTTTAGATCATTAGAATCTAGAAGCAGAGTCCCTGACCAAACACCAAGTTCTATGCTATAAAACAGAACTAAAAGTTTAGAGAAACTAGGTGTCACTGGGTTTTGTGACCAATCAAGGTGGCAAGTGAGTCTGGAGTTGGGATTTGGAAAATGGTTAAGCAGGCAGGGGGAGAGCCTTTAGGCAGGCTAAGGGCAGTAAGCAGAAGTCAGAGATGGGAATTCATATGCTGTTGTGACGGAGGCTTGAGTATGAGCAGAGCGTTCCCTGCGGAGCAGTGGGGGAGTGGGCAGCATAGAAGTGCTGAGGCCCTCAGGTAGTGGGAACTTACCTCCTCTGCTTCTCTTTCCCAGGTACGTGAACTGTGCCAGGGATGACGAAGAGCAGAACCTAGTGGCCTTTCAATATCGCAGGCAGATCTTCTACCGAACCTGCCGGGTCATCAGGCCAGGCTGCGAGCTGCTGGTCTGGTATGGGGACGAGTACGGCCAGGAGCTGGGCATCAAGTGGGGAAGCAAGTGGAAGAGCGAGCTCACAGCAGGGAAAGGTGGGCACCACTGCTCTTCAAAACAGAAAGAAAAGGATGACTTCTCCCTGGCAGTTTCCACAGTCCCGCTCTTAAGTAAAGTAAAACCCTGTCAAAGCACCATTATAATTCCTATGCTTCAGAAGTAAGGATTCATTTCATATGCATGGGACTCGGGAACAGATTTAAATTTTTAATTTTTGTGCTGACTTTTTAATACTTCTTGCACAAAAAACATAATAGAGTATACTGATTTAAAAATGTAGAGGCAAAAAGCAAGTTTTCAAGCACCTACCAGCTCTCTCACCAGGCCAGTTTCTTCTGCCCTTTCAGCTTTTCTTCTTAATTCGTTCCATATTTCTAAATGATATGTGCATGCTAGTGTGTATTCACTCATGACTCAGTCAGCTGTCATCTGAGCTCCTGCCCTGTGCCAGCCAGGCTTCCAGGACTGAACAAGATTTTCAGAATCACTGCTCTTCAGCAGCTGATGACTGAATGAACGAGGGAAACATGTGCACATATGCATGCGTGTGCATGACAGCACACAACAATTAGTGCTTTGAAAATCAAACTAGTCCTCAGAAAGTACCTGGGACCAATGTGAGGGAAGGGAGGGGTGCAACAGAGCTGGGACAGGGAAGGGCTCTTCCAGGAGGTGACATGTGAGATGTGCAAATACCTGTGATCAAAGGATTCCAGGCAGAAGGAAACCCCCCGAGGACAACTGACCCGAGACACGAGAGAAGTCGGGGGGCGGTGGTGTGTAGCTGAGAACCCGCCCGGCTGGCGGAAGCAGAGAGGTTCCCAGACTCCCTACAGCCTGTGGTCCACACCGACACACTGGGGGTTTTCCTGACTGAGATGGAACAATTATGCAGTTTTCAACTGGAGAGCGGCATGTCTGCTTTAGGGTGATGCTATGGTTGATTCCAGAGAAAGACTGCAATGGGGAATCCCCTCCAAGATGACTTCATCTCTGAGTGAGAGAAGATGGCCGATTGGCAGAAGATGCCTGGCAGCTGGGGGTGTGATGTATATCCCCGCACTTGGCTGGGAAAATATTTTCAAACAGGACTTCTTATTGTGTTTGAAATGGGCCAAGGCTGAATGAAATAAGTACAGTACAAAGGGTATATTTTTATATCATAATTTGTGGAAAACTAAAAAAGAAGCAATTTATAACATAGTTGGGGCAGCAGGAGCCAGAGCCCTTTAGGCCATGAGACCTGGTAGCTCTTTTGTCCAGTCTAAATCCCACTTTCTAACAGAGATCCAGACGCACATTGGTCCCAGTTAAATACGTCTTTTTAAATGCGGAGACTCAGGTTCATGTTTCCTCACACATTCCATCGAACTCACCCAGAGAGTTGTTGTCTCTCAAGGAACGAAATCACTGCAGACACTGTCACAGAGTCATACGGCTTAGAAGGTGCTTGAATGGGGGGAAAGGTCACCGTCCTTGCACCTATATAAGGAGGGAAGCTGCCTCAGATGCTATTTGAAGGAACCTGGTCTGGGCCATACATAGAAAAGGCCCTTGATGTGGGCTTTAGGGTTTCTGAGGAAGACGTAGTGGGTCAAAATGAACCGGAAGACTGAAGGAACCCTTGGCGGGAGACAGAGCTTGCATTGTCAACACAATAAAAAGGAGTCCTGGGGCAGCCTTACCAGGAAACAAAGCACACAGCACGAGCAGTTGTGTCAACATCTACCTGACCAAAAATTTCCTCTTTCAGCAGAACCAAAGCCAGAGATACACCCATGTCCTTCCTGCACTCTGGCCTTCTCCAGCCAGAAATTCCTCAGCCAACATTTGGAACGCAATCACCCGTCTCAGGTCCTCCCACGAATATCTACAAGAGAACATTTCCAACCAGAGGATCCCTGCCCAGGCGATCAGAATCACCAGCGGCAGCAACAATCTGATCTGCAGAGCTGGAATGGCAAAGCTAAAGGTCAAGAGGTCAAAGAAAGTCTCAAACCTTTGCTTAAAAATATAAGGCAGAGGAGAATTTCAAGGGCCTTTTCCACCCCATGTAAAGGACAAATAGGAAGCTCTACGGTGTTTGAGGGAATGGTGGAGGAAGAGCCCAGCACAGGCCAGAAACTGAATCCAGGGGAGGCAGGAAAATCATTCATGGGGGTAGGAATGTCAAGAATCATAAGAGTCAAATATAGAGGCTGTGGGTGTGGCTTCGGTGATGGGTCACATCTCAGCAGGCACCAGAGAACACACAAAGAGGAGAAGCCCACTGTTGGCAAGGAATTGAGGAGAGAGTTCAGTCATAAGTCAGTCCTTGTTACACACCAGAGGACACACACAGGGGAGACGCCCTACGTTTGCAGGGAGTGTGGGCGAGGCTTTACATGGAGGTCGGGTCTCATCACACACCAGAGGACACACACAGGAGAGAAGCCCTACGTTTGCAGGGAGTGTGGGCGAGGCTTTACAGGGAGGTCAAATCTCATCAGTCACCAGAGGACACACACAGGAGAGAAGCCCTACCTTTGCAAGCAGTGTGGGCGGGGCTTTACACGGAGGTCAAATCTCATCAGTCACCAGAGGACACACACAGGAGAGAAGCCCTACCTTTGCAAGCAGTGTGGGCGGGGCTTTACACGGAGGTCAAATCTCATCAGACACCAGAGGACACACACAGGAGAGAAGCCCTACGTTTGCAGGGAGTGTGGGCGAGGCTTTACAGGGAGGTCAAATCTCATCAGTCACCAGAGGACACACACAGGAGAGAAGCCCTACCTTTGCAAGCAGTGTGGGCGGGGCTTTACACGGAGGTCAAATCTCATCAGTCACCAGAGGACACACACTGGAGAGAAGCCCTACGTTTGCAGGGAGTGTGGGCGAGGCTTTGCATGGAGGTTAAATCTCATCAGACACCAGAGGACACACACAAGAGAGAAGCCCTAGGTTTGCAGGGAGTGTGGGCGGGACTTTACACGGAGGTGGGGTCTCATCGCACACCAGAGGACACACACAGAGGTTTTACCAATAAATTGCATATCCACAACCAGAGAACAAATGTAGCCACCACACACTCCATACCCCAGGTCTGAGGGAAGCTCAGAGGAAGCCTACTGACCCCTTATATTCCCCAAAAATATGAGAGCACATATAACTGGTGAAAAAAAATTTCTACTTTCAGGACAACAGATGAGATATACAAACAGGGGAAGGTCCCTTAAGTGCTTCTGGGGATGTCAACACCAATCCCCTCCATGGTGTTTTGGCCTCCTGTTCTAATAAATTATATGTTCATACGATTCCGAACTCCACATCATGCACCTCGTTCCCCCCTTATCACTGAAAGCAGGAGGGCCCGACGACTCCTACTCTTGGTCCGGGTCTCCACAGGAAAACTCCGCCCCTGGAAAGGTGTAAGTCAGGAGTGAATCAAGTTAGAGCACCAAAGAATCAATTTCTGGGCCAGGGAGAGAAATGAAGGATTTCACATGACTTATCAGGGAAGGGAATTCTCTGGTCTCTTGGGAAATGCGGGGTCTTCCCCTCATAGACCCCTACCCTCTGCTGCCACCCTCCTCAGCTGGCTTCTCCTGGCTCCTCTCCAGGTTCCCTCCCACCTGTGCCACCTCAGAGGTGAACGCCAGCGGGTGACACGGGTGTGTGTGCACATCTGTGTGCCGGCTGGGTCTGGGCCCCTGCACTCTCTCCCGCCCTCCTTGCTTTCCCATCAGGGTTGGCATCTCCTGGTGCACCGCCTACGGAATCCACTTCAGACTGGAGTGGCTCGAGTTTCAGTTCTGCCCTCACCAGCCATGTGACATGGGGCAAGATCCTCAACCTCTGTGTGCCTGTTTCATCATGTGGAGAACAGGAATGGTAACTCCAGCCTTCGGGCTGGATGTTCGAAGCTGAGTAAGCACGGGCAAGGCCCGGCACAGAGATGCTGAGAATGCAAGCCCTTCCGCTTTGTTGTTCTCGTGCAACTTTTAATGGCCATGTCTTCAAGGGCCTTAGTACGGCACAGGGGCGGACAGAGAGAGGACAGGGGCCGGGGAGCCAGACTCAGAGACTGATCAGGTATTACTGCTTTCTCTGCACGGACTCAGCAACCCTGAGCAGGGTGTAAGTGGGCGAGTCATCTCCCTCCAGGCTGCTGCCCTCCCCACCGAGCCTGGGCAGCTCGGAACCCCTCAACACAGGCAGGCAGTCCTGACAGTCAGCTGTGAAACGAGACTCTCACCCGCCCCTTGCTGAGAACAGACTCTGGGCTCCTCATGTGTAGGAAATGGCTGCCCCCGAGTCCCTGAGCCCCTCCCCTCCCCATCCACACGCAGTGCTCATGAAGCGCGCGCTCAGCAGTTTCTGCAGCACAGCTCCCTCACACCTGGGCCGCTGCTGCTTTCATGTGCTTGTGCATAAACACAAACCCCATGGGTTAAGGCACAGCCACGGCAATCTCGAAATTCTTAATTATTTTATCTTTCAACTTACGGATTGGAAGTGCAATCTGGGAGGCCAGTGAAGCAGAGAAGACGGGCACAGGGTCGGGCGTTCCTGGCCACACCCGCTCACACATACAGTCCAGGGCACCCAGGTGCACAGAGCTCCCACTGGCACGACAGATGGGAGGCAGCAGGACGGGAAGTGAACGCAAAGTAAGTAGGCTGTATCCACTACTGGGCAAGCAAGGGTGTGGACAGCTTTTCTCAGAACCAGAACTCACTTCCCATGCAGAGAGGAGGTGATGGTGTTCTAGGAAGCACAACAAATGAGGACCACTCTCACTTCGCTCCTGCAGTGACCTTCCTGCTTCTGCGGAAGCGGATCTTATTCCAGCTCCTGCTAGGATTGCTTCGTGAAGACTGAATTCCGAACCCTAACCCTTCTAGGAGATACTAAAAGACTGCAGGCCATGTTGGGGGCACCAAACCCCATGACCTGGAAGAGTGACCCTTCTATCCTTCTCCCCATGCCGGACTTGGGAAGAATCTCTACATAAACTATGTGGATTTTAATAATAAATATTCATTACCATTTTCTCCAGTCCTGTATGCTTTTGTAAAGGAAGGTGAATATTGGGGTCTTTCTTTCCCTGTGGGAAGAGGAGAGGTGATGATTCTCTTCCCAACACAGCGTAATGATGAGAAATCTCCCTGATCCTCCATGTTCTGGGACTTTCACATGAACCATCACCGAGGGGGCAGAGTTCGGGGTAATTCCGGCAGAGAAACTCACACTGAAATCTAGTGGGAGGAGAACCCACCAACTGCCAGGTGATTCCTGCCTCCATTTCCCCTGGAACTGACCTGGAACTCCCCCTGGAGGGCTGACCAATTCCAGATGAGGACTATCTGTTCCTTCCCCCTCCCCTCCAGCAAGAAACCCCATTCCCAGGGTGGCCACCAGCCTCCAAGAGGGGCCCCCAAACCCATGTCCTATTATGCACACCCTGGTGCAGCTGTCCCTTCAGAGGACGGGGCTGAGCTGTGCGGAGACGATGGCAGGGTATGGCGCCCACAGTCCATTCAGCCTCGCCCTCACTCCTCACAGGGTCTCCGGTCTTGGGTCCGAGGGAGTTAGGTGTGGATGCCCCCTCCCAAGCGTCAGCTGCTAGTGGTCGTTATCCTCACTGATAGAGGAGGTTCAGAGGAATGCCTGACAGTGGCCGCAGGCCGAGTCTCCGTCCCTGGTAGACAGCTGAGAAGCCCTCAGCTGCAGCCACAGTCCTGTTCCCACGCCCCCCTGCTGGCTTCCCAGCCCCGCCCCTGGACACTATGATTGACAAGGACGAGCAGGTCAGTAGTCCTTGGGCCACAGGACGTCAGCAGCTGAGACAAAGGGGCCGTGGCTGGCGGCTGCTCAGCACTGCGGCGGCCATCACAGCGATGGCTGGCCCCACTGGCTTGTGCTCTGCTTGTGTGCCACCCAGGTAAGGGCCCTGCCGGCGGCTCGGGGGCCGGAGTGGGGCAGGTGCGGGAGTCACTCGCCAGGACGGTCAGGACACCCTCCACAACTGGGGCCCGAGCAGCACAAGACGGTCCCCTGGACTGAAATGAGCCAATTTGCCTTTGCCCCCGGGACCCCGCCTGGTCTGGCCGCAGGTGTGGGCCGGCCCTGGGAGCCCCACCGCAATCTGAGCAGCCTCTGAGCCAGAGCAGAGAGCCACCCTGAGGGAGGGATGTCTCCCTCAGGGGCTGTCTTCAAAGACCGACTGCTTGGGGCGCCTGGCCACTCAAACTGCTCAAAATGTGCTAAAGGCAGTTTTTTTAAATATCTTGATTTAAGAGGCCATTAAATCTCATAACCCAGAGAAAAATCCAGTAACATTCCGACACACACGCTTTAATGCCTCACTTGGCAAAACTCTCATACTTGACAGCAACAACTCTCACGGGATGTTTTTCTGATAATATGCAGTTGTTATGTTTCTAAAAATAAAGAAAATACAGAAAATAAAAGGCACCCAGTGCCATAACTCCGTTATTCTGAGGGAGCCCCCACTAGCACAGCACCTTAGGGCTTTCTGTCCACGGCTCAGCCACCGCGCACCGTGGGCTCTGCGTCCCACCAACACAGCCGAGCCCCTCCCCTCTCACCCACCTCCTTCCCTGAACAAGCATCTGGAGCACCTTCCTTGCAGTCTGCCATCACATCATGGCCAGCACTGCGCTGTGGCTGAGCCAGCCCCTGTTGCTGGACACAAAAGGTGTTTCCAGAAAGAGTCTGTAGACCAGACTGGGGCCTGGCTTTGGTAGATTAAAACACGCGCTGCATTCAGGGCTCAAGAAAGTTCGCCATTCTCCAGGATTTAGGAAGAGGATACTCATTTCAGCTCACCCTTCGCATGATGTCACAGAGCACCCCTCTCAGTCTTCCCCTGCAAAGGAAAGTGATGAGAAACCGTGGAGGCCATGGTGGAGGCGGAGTACTTTGTTTTCTGGGGGACAGAGAACAGGACAGTGGCGACGCTGGGCTGGAGCACGGGCATTGTCCCAAAGCCTGTCCCCTGTGCTCTTCTGGTTTGGCAGCTCTTTGCCCAGGGGATACCTGCCAGGGAGGGGGCTCCCAAGACACCTCAGAAGCTGGGCTTGGTGGAGGAAGGTCTACACGGCAATGAGACCCTCCAGCAGGTCAGTGCGGTGCCCACAGGGGCTGATTCATTGAACACTTGGGCTGTGCTAGGGTCCCTCGCCCCCTGTCCTTCTAGGGCACCCCTTCTGGGCACCACATGGAAGAGCCCACATTCCCTCGTGCCCACTTCGGTCCCAGGAAGCAGAGAGACTGGCTTATCCCTCCCATCTCCATCCCAGAGAATGACAGAGGCCCATTCCCCAAAATGGTGGCTCAGGTATTACGAAGGGAGGACTCTGGTTTTGTCCTGGGGTTCCCTGTGGAGTGGGGTTCATACTGGGCTGGGGTCCTTCTTGTTCTGCTGCTGTGTTGTCTTCAGGTCAAATCTAACAAGGACAAGGAGATCTGGGTTTTCTATAGCTCACGGGCAGGGGCGCCGCCGAGCCGCCATGTGGGGCGTGTTCATCATGGACAGAGAAACAGGATGGCTAAAGGTGACAGCACCCCTGGACAGAGAGCAGGAATCCCACTACGTTGTGAGTGTCTCCTACGTGGCCTGGGGGCGGGGGGAGCTGGCGGCACAGCAGCGCTCTCCTTCCATAAATATTTCAGACAGCCCGTGAATTTTTGGAGTTACTCCTGAAACAGTTTTGGGCCCATTCCATTCCAGGCCCCGCGCGGGAGAGTAGCACGAGGGGGGTCAGGCAGAGCTGGGGAAGGGGTCAGGGACTTGCAGCGCAGAACGACGAGTGCTGCAGTGGTGGACAAGTTCCCAGATCCGTGAGACGCAGGCTTCTGGCTTTAGGGCCGAGACCAGCGCAGGAGGCCGGCACAGGCTGCGGTTGGGGACCCAGCTCAGGACTCTTGCCCCAGAGAGCGCCGTGCGGTGCAGGGACAGGAAGCAGAGGGAACGACTTGGCTACGTGACTTGGTTAGAATGTTCCAGCCAATCTCCCCATGTGAAGAGGATCAGATCCAGAGCCACAAGACCCACAGTGAGACCCCAGCTCGGGGTAGCCTGGGTGGGGTCGTGACCCCCTTGGCCCCCCTTTGCTGTTGGGTTAGCGTATGTGAAGCCCTCTGAGCACAATCTCGTTCTGGCTAAGTTCTCAACGCAAGTTAGCAGAGCACCCTTGAAACACGGCTCTGTGGGGGGGTTTGTGCAGAAGGCTCCCCAGCACACCCCTCGGAGGGAAACCAAGGCCCGAACAAAGCCTCAGGCTGCTGTCCTGCAGAGCACACTGCCCTCTTTTGGGGTCCGAGCGAGTTCCCAGACAGGCCCCCTACCACCCCTGGGAAGGGAGAATGGACACAGGGCACAGAAACCAACCCTTAGTCTCCGTGGTTCCACCCAGCCACATGGGAGGCCCAGCTGAGGCTCCTTCAGTGGAAAAGGGAGAGGGCACAATGCTCACGGATGAGAAAAACCCGAGCACTGTCGCGACCTCTCATGGCATCCCGGGCCTTGGCATGAGAGCGGCCTTCTCAGACTCGAGAGCACTGAAATGCAAAATGAGGGTAGAAAGGGGGTTCTCACGCAAGGGGCCTTCTGCGGGGACAGGTGCCCACCGGCCAGGGCGGCCACCACCTGGCTCTCTCTGCTATACCTTTACGGCTTTCCAGCTGCTCCTTCACGCCGTCTTCAACTGGGAATGCTGTGGAGGCCCGATGGAGACCGATCACAGACAGAGGCCACAATGACAACAGGCCTGAATCCACCCAGGCGGTCTTTGAGGGGTCCGAGACGGAAGGAGCCTACCCAGGTTCTAACGAACGATGGACTGACACATAGCAGGAATATCAGGAAAAATATAAAGCATCTAGGAACTGAAGTTTCAACATCAGAGGACATCTTCCTAGGGAGCCACAGCCTGCGGCTGTGCACAGAAGGGTTCCACCTGCAAATTAGAAGGGTCAGGTCAAGGACTGCACAGATCTGGGGGGTGATATTCAAGGAATAGAGAGTCTCTCAGGCTCCCTCCAGATAGCTGGGACCGGGGAGGGCTGCAGGTGGAGAGGACCCTACAAAGGGGCGCCAGCAAGGGCCATAAAGCAAGAAGGTCCTTCTGGGCCCAAGAAGTCCAGGGGTCGTGGGTCTGCCACTGTCCAGGGCACGCCCGCTGGTCGCCTGGCTTCTGTCTCCATGTCCTGTCTTGCCGGTTTCTGCATCTCTCTAACTGCTGCCTGGACAGGCCGACCCCACCCTGCAGCCACTCTCCGGGTGTTTGCGAAAACAGGGGTGAGCATCTGTTCGAAATGTAATCCCACCTACACATCATGTGTGTTTAAATATGAAATAGGTGTGTAATTCCCTCCAGAGGCCGCGTGGCCGGCACACTCCCACCTTGGCTCCCAGGGTCTCCTTCCCTGCTCACTACCTGGGAGTCAGAATAAGCCCTTTGACGGGAAGAAAACAGCTCCCGGACCCCCCCGCCCCACAGTCGACCAACACTGCGGTGCCGACCTTCCCAGATTTTAAATATGAGACTTACCTAACATGTCGTATATGTAATGGTAGCAGCCGGCGGCCCGAACCCGCGGGGTGCACGCCTGCCTGGGGGGGCGGCGAGTGCGGACGAGGCTCTCGGCCGCGGGGGGCAGGGGAAACTGAGGCACGACGACGTGCTCTCTCGGCGGTCCGTACCACAACACTCCCCCGCCCCACGTGCAGAGCCTCGGACGGCCTTCCTGCCGCGGGGAGGGCGAAGAACCAACAGCAGCAGAACGTGGTTTGGGGACTCCGGCCCCCGCGGCGGCCCCGCCCCGCCCCCCGCAGGTGCCCTCAACTCCACTTCCGGCCCTGGGAGGAGCCTCCGCGGGCCCGGCCAGCGTGTGCGCCCCTGTCGCCCCCCACCCCCAGCCCCGCAGCGAAGCCCCCGGGACACCGCAGGGGGACCCCGAGGTGGAGCCGCCCTCCCCGCCAGAGGGACGCGCCCCCAACCTGGGTCTGGTCGGACTCGGGGCTCTCCGGCCCTGGGAGGGGCATGGGGCCGGGCAAGGGCGGGCGCGGGGAGGTGTCTGCGCCCGGGGCCAGCTCCCGCTCCGGAGGTGACGGATGCGGGCCGCTCCGAGACTGCGCGCGCTCCAGCGACACCTGGGCTCCTCGGAGGTAGGGGGCAGGCCCGGACGCCGGGTTCCTGGCTCGTCTGCAGCGGCCAGGGGACTAAGGCCCCGGGTGACCCAGGAGCTGGGGGACAGAGCTGGACTCCGGGAGGAGCGCCCCGGGTCTGGCCACCGGCTCCTGGGACCCGCCGGAAGGGGCCCTCTGTGCGGAGATGCCCTTCAGTTTCTGGGTGGAGGGGAGGGGACCCCGGTAGGGTGAGTGTGGGGCAGTGAGGGGCTGGCCGCAATTGTTTATCAACTGTTTTCCAGTGTGTTGGCCCCAGGCCTCGGCTGACTCAGCAGCTCCCAGCTGCCCCCGCCCCCACCTCAGGGTGCACCAGTGGCTGTTGACTCTAGGGCTGCTGGGTCCAGGCCAGTGTGGACACACGGCTGGGCCCCACGTGCTCACTCCTGTACCTCCCTTCTGACACAGGGCAGGAGCATGGAGCCAGCCAGCAGCCCACTGACTACACACGTGCTGGACACCACCTCGGGGCTTCCGGCCCAGGGCCTCTGCCTCTGTCTGTCCAGGCTTGAGGACCAGGGCCAGCAGTGGACAGACCTGAGGAAAAGGTAGGCTCGAGGTCTGGGCAGGGCTTGAGCCCAGCCAGGGGGCATCCAGGAGAAAGCAGCCAGCCAGTGCGGGTGGGCACGGAGGTGAGATGGCGTTGCTGTTCACTGGGCTGCGGTCCCCTTGGCCTCACCCCCCCAGCGCCTCTCACCGAGGGCAGGGCTGGCTGAGGCCCAGGGTGGAGCCTAAGGGCCTCCCTGTCACCGTGGTTAACAGGGAACCTGGTGCGTACTTCTCTTGTTATTCTCACTCCAGCCCAAGGGCAGGCCCCATAATTACCCCTTTTATGGAGGGCAAGAGGCAAAGTAAACACTGGGACCCCATGCCTCGCCTGGCAGCCCTGGCCCCAGGCTCAGGCTCTGCGGGGCTGGCCCAGCCCGGGCGCAGCCTAGTGGCACTGGGACTGCCCTGTGAGCCTCTTGAAGGAGGCAGACTCCTCTGCTAGTGGCTGGCTGGGCCCCAGAGGTCCAGGGCCTGAGGGCATGGGGGTCCAGGTCCCATCTGAGTGGCCTGCTCAGATCCCAAAAGAATCCATGGAGTCCCCTGGAGGGTCACAGAGACCCCTCCTCACCCCCCATAAACTGGGTACAGGACAGCTACAAAATCACAGCTGGTGGGGACGATGCCAGAGCTCTCCAGAGGTGAGGGGGCAGGGGTGCTGTCAACCCTCGAGCAGAGGGACAGGCCCTCCATCAGGACAGGCTGGGGTGTGGGCACCGCTGCTGGTCCCGAGTGCCACACCCTCGCTTTATCAACTGAAAAGTCCACGTTATCAAACAGTATTGTGTGGAGAGAACATCTGGAAACGCAGATGCCAATATAGAGGGACCGCTGCTCATCAGCTGGATGTGCTCCGGTTTACTTTCTCACTTCCCTGCGTTGCAGTTCTGCCTAAAAGAGGGGCGCCAGGCCCTGCGCTGTGTCCTGCTCTGGGGCTATTCGGGGCCCCTGGCCATGCACACCCTGGGGGGTCAGGCAGGGGCGGCTCCTCAGCACCCCCCCCCCCACTCTCCGTAGTTACACCGACTCGGACGGCCGCTGCCCGGGGCTCCTGCCACCAGGCACCCTGAAGGCAGGCACCTACAAGCTGTCCTTTGACACCGAAGGCTACTGGAAGAAGAGGGGCCAGGAGAGCTTCTACCCCTATGTGGAGGTGAGCGCGGGAACCTACAGGAGGTCGGTGGCTCCCCCCAGGCTCCCTGGCTTCCTGCAGTGGGCAGGCTGCTCCGACCCCTCCCACCTCCCCCAGGGCGGGGACAGTGAGCTCACCTGCTTTGAGCTCCCAGAAGAAAGGTGTCCCTGCCCTGTCCCTGAGTAAGGCTGGGGGCAGGGCCAGAAGTGACTCAGCCCCCGAGGACAAAGGCCTGCGGCTAACTCTGTTTACAGTGGGTCCTTTACGTTCCTCAAGCCAATGGCTCTCCCTGGAGAGGATTCAGCCCCACAGCTGCCCCCGGGCTTCCTGCTCTCCGTGAGCTCCAGCTGGCCCCTGGGGCTCCAGACCATGGCCCGGGCTGCTGGCATGCTGCACACAGGCCCCTCACTCTCTTCCGGTGCCTTCTCTGCTGCTCAGGTGGTTTTCACCATCACCAGTGAGGCCCACAGGTTTCACGTGCCCCTCCTGCTGAGCCCATGGTCGTACACCACGTATCGAGGGAGCTGATGGCCGAGCCGTTGCCTCTGGCCAGCCGCGGGCCTGTGAGCATCGATCCCCTCCCAACGGCTCCTTGAGGCACCCCAAGAGAGGGCAGCAGCCCCCACTCCCTGGGGGAGATTCTGGCCCTCCTCTCTAGTAGGAGCTGAGTCTCAGGCTCAATAAAGCCACTGAAATTTCTGGGCTCCGCGAGTGCTGCTCTGGGCCCGAGGTGGGGAGGAGGGCAGGGGTGAGCACAGACGGGATGGGCAGCAGGGAAGGGGGTGGTCAGGGCACAATGGGCCCGGGGGGCGCCTCTCCTGCACACGGCAAGGCAGTAGGACACAGCACATGTAGGAAACCTTCATTGGTAGACAATACATATGTAGAAAACCAACAGCTCCTGTCCTTGGCGAGAGGGAAGGTCATCCAGAGCAGTCCCGGGCAGGCACTATGTTGGGGTGCCCACGAGTCCCGCGGGGCCCTGGCCCAGCGTCTGCCCAACCACAGCCGTCTCCAGAGGCTTGAAGCCCACGTTGTCCAGAGGGATCCCAAAGGCCAGGAGCTTTGCCTCGTAGGTGCGCAGCAGGTCGTTGTGGGCCTGGAGGGTCAGAGCAGCATCAGGGGAGGGGGCGGGCCCACACCGAGGCAGACTCCGGCCCAGGGCCCCTCGGCTCTGGGGGACACGGGAGGCAGGCCGTGGGCGACCACACAGCTAACCTCTACCAGCGCTCACAGTACCACACCTGGTCGTAAGCACTTTTCTGTACATGCACACGAGTAATTCACAATGGGGATGCTGCCGTTCCTATTTCAGAGATAGAGAAACTGAGGCAGAAGACAGAGATTCAGCAGAGCTGTGGGCTGAGCACTCTGCTGGTTCCTCAGCAAGCATTTTTCAATCAAACTGGTCATCCCTGACTTCCCGGACATGACCTCGCACGTGCATGTGCTCGGCCTCCGGGGCCTCCCTGCTTCGTCTGATGCTGCGTCCTGCCCCCTGTCCCAGGAGGGCTGAGGTCTGGGCAGAGAGTGCTGGTGGGGCCAGCAGGAGGCAAGAGTCCTAGTCCCCACTCCAGAAAACGGCTATTTTTTTAAAGGGTGAATTGCGTCGAATGGTGTAAGGGTTAGCAGAGCTGCTGCGCGAGTGCTCAGAGCTGGGCCCACTGAGAGCTAACACTCAGGAGGGCTCGTCGTCCTCAGCACCATCACGAACAGGGTGCTGGAGCTTGGAACTGAGGTTTCAAGCATGAACCACGGCCAAGCTCCAGAGAGAACCTGGGGGCTGGGTCATGGCTCCCACCCTTCTCTGGGGGACAGACACGCCCCCAGAACTGCACGCAGTGCATGGCAGCATCCGAGGAGGGCCCAGAGGGGCAGGGCTGAGGAAAGGCCCAGGGAGAGCTGGTCGCCATGGAGCCCGGCGCCAGTGACAGGCCTCGCCTGGGGCTCCACAGCCCAGAGCGCACAGAACCAGGACGACCGCCCCACCCTGCGTATTTATGGGCCTGTCTGAGTCACACTCATGGGGTGGCTGCCTGGGTAAGTGTGTGTCCCCGCGGGCAAAGCCCAGACGCGGCTGTGGGCTCCGCCATAGAGGCGGGACCCCTGGGGACAGGGCCCTCCAGCTCCTGTTGGGTGTGCTGCTTTCATCAGACTTACAAGGAGCAAGCAAAGGTTGGTCTCATAGCTCTCCTCACCACCCAGTCCCCCAGAGGGCAGGTCACCGAGAGCAAGAGTCAGAGGAGAGACAGGGACAGAGCGTGCGGGATGGACTGCCAGACAGCCGCTGCGCACGCCCTGTAAGGGACACCAGGACAGCGGCCAGAGTGGTGGGGGTGTGTCCCAGCCACACGCGGAGCGACCTGAGAAGGCCCGGAGAGCCTCAGGCTGTGTGTACCTCTGAGGTGTGGACGTGGGGGGGCCGAGGGAGGGGCAGGGGGCTCCCGGTACCTTGCAGACCCGGGCCAGCTCATACTGCAAGTCCTTGATGGCGGTGTTCTTCGATTCTAGAACGTCCTAAAGAGAGAAAGGTGGATGTGAACCTTTAAGCATGTCTTTGGGCTGAGGCTAACAGGAGTTGGTGGGGGTCTGGGAGCCCCATCCAGGGAATAGCCACGGGGCCCTCAGTGTGGGTGTCCACCGTGAGGGAAAGCAGGCCAGCCAGGGTCCAGGGAGGGGCAAGCCCGGGGCTGAGCAGGAAAGGCCACGGCCATGGAGAGAGCTGCAGTGACCCAGCACACGGGCCGACTTGATCCCCTCATCAGGACGCAGGCTGATGAGCCTCAGCCAGCTCCAGGACCAGCCTTGCCGGCAGCAGAAGCAGGAAAGCTCTCCCGTTTCCAAGAGTGCCCTCACTCCCTGCCGGGCAGCATTCACAAACCAGGACAAGGAGAGAAATGCAAGCCCGGCCCCTGGTCCCCGGTGCTGCCAGCCCACAGGCCCTTCCTACAGGGCTGCACCACCCCAGGCCCTGAGAGCCCATCCCGGGTAACTCCGGCCCCAGAGGCCCTGACGCCCACCGAGCCAGGACTCACTGCTGCCCAGAAGCAGCATCTGGTCTCAGCCAGAAATGGGCACCATGTCTCCGCGCACTGCCCGGCCTCCTCCATCGAGGACACGTCCTTTGACCCACACCACGGTCAGCCCCCACCTGCCTTCCCAGGGAGCTCTGATCCAGCCCCTATACCCAGAACCTTCCATGGCTCTCACCAGCCTCAAACCTGGGCACACCCAACATGCTTCAGAACCACGCCCATGCAGCCAGCTCTGCCCTCCTCCCCTCAGCCTGGCACGCCCCCCAACTCCCAAGCAGTAAGGGGCTCACACAGGAGCCCAGGGGGAGCTGCGAGCCTCGGGTCAGGGCCAGGTGGGCAGCAAGCCAGCCTACAGTGTTTCGGCTTTTTTTCAAAAGATTGATTTATCTGCGGAGAGAAAGACCCTGTGCATAGGGGCAGGGAGGGGCAGAGGGCGAGGGAGAGACAGGACCTCAAGCAGACTCCGTGCTGAGTGTGGAGCCCAACTCGGGGCTCGATCTCACAACCCAGGAGATCAGGCCCTGAGCAGAAACAAAGAATCAGACACGTAATCAAGTGAGCTAGGCAGGCAACCCTGACGGGCGTTAAGGTTAAGTGGCCCGACACAGTCAGTTCTCTGGGCTGGGTGTCGTGTGAACAGATCACCTGAAAACCGCCGCGTGTGCGTTGCTCAGGAGGAAACACGCATGGCGGGGAAGCCGCCTCCAGCCCGGAAGACTCGGTCTCTGAGACAAGCTGGCTGCCCCTCCCTGGGCCTCTTTACGGAGATGTGCAATCCTGCAGGGACACTGCACCTGGGCCTGCAGGCCTGAGGGCTGCAGGCCACCCAGGTGGCCAAGAGTCCAGCAACACCACACGCCCGGCAGCAAGAGAGACCCCCTGTCCAGCCGCCCGTTCTTCCTGTGGCACGTCCTAGTGAGGCCCAGGGAAGAGATGCAAGGCCCGGTGCCCAGCTTCATCTGTCCTGTTGAATGCCCTCCCCTGTGCCCCAGGCAGCCCCCACAGAGAAAAGCGCCACAAAGAACGGTGAACTCACGATCAAACACCAGGCTTTGCTCAGACCGTCACTGCCTCTGGGAAGCCTGCCCCAGCTGCCACCACGCAGCCCTGTATGGCCCGTCCTAACTGCCCACAGCCTTCATCAAACAGGCCATCTTTGTGTCCAGGGAAGACCGTGGCGGTGGCCTCGGCTAGGAGCTCATGGGCTCGGCTGTCCCCCAGGCCTGTCTCTAGGCTTGTCATCAGGTGCTTGAGGAGTGCAAGCCCCGAGTTCTCAGAGCAGAATGAGAGACGCAGGGCCAGCCAGGCTAAACTAAACCCATCATGAGCACCAAACGGCCAGCAGGCTCAGGGCCAGAAGGGGCCAAGAGGTTGAGGAGGGGAGGGGAGAAGGACGAAGCCACAGAGAGTCTGGGGGGCCTGGGGGCAGATATCTGCAAGCCTGGTCGGCCCCAGACAGTCGCTCCCTAGCATCGCCAGCAGGTCCCCACTGCAGAGACGGAGCCCAGACACACACACACACACCCACCCAACATGGGACCCCAGCCTGAGCCCCGGAGCCCTGCTGGGGGACCAGGATGGGAGGACGCAGCCTGGGACCCACCTCCAGCTTGCGGGACACGAGGGTCAGCGCCGCGGGGTCCAGGTTGGAGGCCGCCAGCACCTCACTGAACTGAGCCTCCTTCTTCTCCACGGCGGCACTCAGCGCCTGCAGCTTCCGCTCCAGAACCAGGTTCTTGAAGCCCACCTTCTGCTGTACCTCCAGGATGGCCGCTGTGAACTTCCTGTACAGCTCATCCCGCTCCTGCTGCACCTGCAGGGGACAGGCTGTGACCGCCGGAGATGCCTCTGGCCTGGACCACTTCTGCAGAATGAGCCCCTTTCCCCTTTCACCTGTGGGTGTCGTCTGCACTGCCTGGGGGCGCGCTCTGATGGGACTGAGGCACTCCACCGTCCACACTGCAGAAGGCAGGCCGAAGCGCTAAGTGCTAACCCACCACCACTGAGCTATTTCAGGAAGCAACCTGGTTAGAGCTGAGGCCCTGGGTGTGGCAGCAGGCTCAGGAAAGACGCGTCCCTGATCACCCCCACGTGAGATCAAAAGCTTAGGGTTAGCGGTGTTTGGGGGAGGGGGCTCCTGGGCCAGCCGATGTGCCCCACTAACAGCAGACCTAGAGAACAGCTCTGGGGACAGAAACCTGTCAAGAAACAAAGCTGTTCTTTTTCACCAACTGTTACTTTTCATTATCACCATAAGAAAAGCAAGGCTTTGTGGCAGTATAAAAAGTAAACGCTCCTTGGGGCGCCTGGGGGGCTCAGGGGGCTAAGGGTCTGCCTTCAGCTCAGATCCTGAGCCTGGGGTCTCCGTCTACCCCTCCCCTGCTGGGGCTCGCTTGCGCTCTCTCTCAAATAAATACAATCGGGAACAAAGAACAGACAGACTTAAGAGGATGGCCGTGGCTGCGTGTGCTGCCGGACAGGACTGGAGGGGAGCTAGGTGTCCGACGGACAACAGGGGCGCCCGGGGGAGGGGCAAGAACTCCCACGCCCGGCGCTCGCACGTGTGCTTACGGACAGCACTTCCTCACTGGCGTGCCTAACACCTCAGGACAGAGACACACACATACAGAGGAGAAAGACCCCAGACGCCCAGGGTAGATGCCCTGCACGGTCTCCCTCCTGGCCCCGGCAGGAACAGCCTCGGTGTCTGCTCACCTTGGCGAACCGCTGCTCGAGCACCTCGTGCTCCCACTGCAAGTCCTTGAGCTCTTTCTCAGTGACCTTCAGACGTGCTCTTGTGCACTGCAGAGACAATGAGGGGTGGGAGACAAAGCTGAGGGTCAGGCAGCCACATGACAGGCTCCTAGCAGGTGGCGAGCTCGAAAACCACATGAGAAAGAGCAGGCTCAGGGGCGCCTGGTAACTCTCGACGCGGGGTCCCGAGTTCGAGGGAGGGAAGCAAGGAGGAAGCTCACCAGCAGGACCTGCTTGTCCCTCTCGTAGTTGCTGAGCTTCTTCTGCATCTCGTTCATGTCGTCGCGAGCCTTCTGCAGGGGGTCCGCCAGGCGCCGGTTCTGCCCGGAGACCTCCATCATCTCCTTCTCCAGGTGGTCCTCCTTCTTGCGCATGTCCTCCATCTGCTCCTGTCGGCACGAGGGCAGGGGTGCGGGTGGTTCAGCCGGCAGAGCCGCGGGAGCTGTGGTCTCCAGCAGTGAGGGCCGCCGACAGCCCGAGTGATGAGGCCAGTCCCCGGGCGGCCACACCACGTCTCCCACCGCAGCTCCGCGCGGGCTTCTGCCCAGCCACGCGCCCTGTGGCTCCAGCCCCTCGCCCTGCATGCGGTGTGCTGCTCCCAGCCCTAAGTGTGCAGCAGGCACGCTACTGATCAAGCTCCAACGCGGACAACGGGCATCTGTCTCGGCGGGGGTGTGGGGTCCCACGGGGCTCTGCCCGCCCGCTCCGGCCAGCCCTGTGCGGCACCTTGAGGGAGTTGATGAGCGCCAGGTTGTTGAGTGTGATGTCATTGTAGTAGTTCTTGATGTCCGTGAAGGCCTCCTCGTGCCGCTGCATCAGCATGTTGATCTGCACGTTCTTCCTCTCCTCCACCTCGTGGATCTCCGTCTTTCTCCGCAGGTCAAGCTCGTCCCTAAGCATCTTCATCTTTTTATCGTACTTGGCCTCGATCTCTGAAAGGCAGAAGCACACACAGGAACAGGGTGCCCAACGGCTACGAGACAGAACCTACAGACCCGGTCCAGAACACCCCTAGGACGAGCGTACGGCTGACACACTCGGCACACGCACCACAGTCGGCCTTCCGTGGCCTGTAGCAGGCATGGCTAATCAATCCCGAGACCAGGGTTCCCACCGACAGAGTCGGCTGCTCCCACGGCGCTGTGGCCAGCGGCCAGAGGACACAGTCGCATCAGTAAAGCAGAAAGATTTCTCCAAGCACAGGCCCCTGAAAGACTATTCTAAGAATCCTGCCCACGAGACTGAAAACGGCCGCCTGCTCCTAACTGCTGATTCGTGCCCGGAGTGGGGAAGGAGGCGGTGATCACAGCCTGCCCCGCTCGCACGGAAACACAGAAGATGCTCTGGGATCTGGGCCATCGTCTTCTCTTCGCATGTCTGGGCGGCTGTGGCCTGGCTTCCGTGCCCGGGGCCGAGAGGCCCTGGAGGAAAACGGCCGTCTGGGAGCCCCCGTGAGACACTGACCTCGCACCTGCCTCTCAAAGTCGTTGCGCATCTTGGTGACCTCCTCGGTGTGCTTCTGCCAAGGAGAGAAGCCGGCCATTACCAGGTGACAGAGCCACGCAGAAGCCCCTCCCTGGGGCCGGCCTGGCTCCTCCATCGGATGAGAAATCCAGCCCAGTAAACCCGGCACTGATCTGCTGGGTCCCCTCAGGAGCAAGCCCGTGCACCCTGCTCGGGCTCCTGTGCTCGCTGCCGTGTTTCATCATCCAAGTCCCTCAGCTAGAGCCACCTCCGAGCGCGACACGTGAACACGTGTTCCAGTGCTGAGTGTGCGCGGCCCTTGGCTCAGGCTGCCCACAGGCGGGACACCGGCCGCCGCGTCTCCGCAGCCCTGCTCCCTCGGGACGCCCGCAAACCTGACGCCGCTGGGCCCAGAGCAGCACTAAGAAGGGTGCTGACAGTTACACAGAAGCAGTTTGGATAAAAACTGAGGTCATTTCTTAGAGTAGTGGTTTTACACAAAGGGGAACTGACTGTGGAACAACTCTGGCACAACCCGGGCTTCAGGTAAGCGGACAGCCGCAGCGCCGAGCGCCCCGGAGGCCAGCCCCAGCAAAGACCAGACAGTTCTTTGGACCAAAACTTCAGCCTTGGGCTTTGCTGCAAAGCCTGCATCATTCCTAAGTTTTTTCCTGATTCGGTGGAGGCTGGCCTACCTCCAGGCAGGAGGCAAATGTGCTGACAAAGCCTTACCAACCTGCAGCCAGGAAGGAGCATCGGAAAATCGAAGTTGGACACATCCTCGCTCTGCCCAAATCCCCCAAAGGCCCCCAAACTCAGCTGGGGCCAAAGTCCCTAACTGTGGCTTTTGATGCCGACAAGCTCCAACCGATCCCCGGGCCTCCTTGCCTCCTCCTCTAGGCCTTCGCACTGGCCCATCCCCTCTCTCCCTTCTCTAAGCCTCGCTCAGTAACCCCTCTTTCCAGCCTTTGCCCAAATGTCACCTGCTCCCTGAGGCATTCCCAGGACTCCTGGTGGAACAATGCTCCTCCCGCCTCCGACCCTTCCCACAGCACTGCTGCCTGCGGGCACGCTCGAGGCATCTGACACTCCATTCTGTCTCCTCTCCTTCCTGGACCATCACACACACGTGGGCAGTCACTCCGTCAGTCCTGTTCCCCATATGTCCCCAGAGATCAGAAAGGGCCTGCCCCTTACGGGCACACAGCAAATGAAATTCAACCTCCACTTGGAACCCCCACAGCCTCCCCCAAGAAAGGACCAAAAAGTCAGCCAGGGGCTCCTGAGCCCAGCTTGCCTGACACCCTGCCGTGGCCGCCCAGGGGCGCACCACTGGACGCCGCGGGCTTGCGCATGTCTCCAAGTGCCCGAGACCCAGGGGAGCAGCCGGGCGTCAGCAGTGGCGGGCGGGGCATGGAGCTGGATCTCCCTCCAGGGAAGATGGCTCGTTGCTCCGGGCTTGGCTCCCAAAGGGGACGTGTGTAGCTGCATGCATTTTTTTTAGTATTTTCATCTCAAGTAATTGACAAACGGTAGGGAACCCCTAACAGAGCAATGACTTCCCAGGTCCAACCGCGGAGCCCGCCGAGCCTGGGCCCCGCACACCCACCAGCCGCAGGTTCTTCAGCAGCACCTCGCTGGCCAGCTCCTGCTCCTTAAGCTGCACCTTCAGGGCCCGCAGGCCCTTGCGCAGCTCGTCCTCCTGCGAGCGGTGCTCCTTCTGCGCCAGCTTCATGACCACGGCGCCCTCGGCCTTCGTCTCCACCAGGCTGTTCTGATGCTCGTAGAGCAGGTGCTTCACCTTCTGCTTGTACACCTGGGGGCAGCAGGGGCACACTTACACGCGCGCACACACACACGCACCCCTGCACACTCATGGGCCCCCTGCACCCGCAGGCCCCCTGCACACTCACACGTGCACCCCTGCACCCGCGGGCCCCCTGCGCACTCACACGTGCACCCCTGCACCCGCGGGCCCCCTGCGCACTCACACGTGCACCCCTGCACCCGCGGGCCCCCTGCGCACTCACACGTGCACCCCTGCACCCGCGGGCCCCCTGCACACTCACACGTGCACCCCTGCACCCGCAGGCCCCCTGTGCACTCACACACGCACCCCTGCACCCGCGGGCGCCCTGCGCACTCACACACGCACCCCTGCACCCGCGGGCCCCCTGCACACTCACACGTGCACCCCTGCACCCGCAGGCCCCCTGCGCACTCACACACGCACCCCTGCACCC
>PITA01008075.1:0-48456 GCA_004023965.1 Spilogale gracilis | reverse complement strand
AGGGCCCCCCGGCACACACATCCTTTTGTAAGAAATACCTTCGTTTCCCACTGTAAAGGGTACGAAGAGCTGCAACCTCCAGAGGAGGGAGAGAAAGCACTCCCCGCCCCCTAGCCAGCTCCTCGGTCCCAGGTGATAAGTCCTGCTGGGATAGGCCTGTCGGCCTCGCTAACCTTGATCTCAACCTGGTGCCTCTCCTCAGCCTCCTCCATCTCCCGGTCTTTGTTCCGCAGCTCAGCCTTCTTCTCCTCCAGCTGTCTCCGCGTGATCTCCCAGAAGGTGTGGATCTTGTCCCGCTCCAGCTGGAAGTAGTTGCGCTCCTCCCGTTCGCGGTCCAGCTCCTCCCGGATGCGGCTGACATGCTCCTCCACCTGTGGGGTGGGGCCGAGCCGTGAGGACCCAGCAGGGGCCCACCCACGGCCAAGAAGAAAGGAGGGCCTCTCTCACCTGAAAACAAGGAAAAGCTAAAAATAAGAAATTGAAATAGAACACCAGGAAGGTTCTAAGGACAGGGCACATGCACAAAATAGCAGAAATATCTTAAATGTGGCCAATAAATGTAAAAGGATTTTATCCTTTATTCCATTCCTGGGAATGTAGACTAAAGAAATTTCTCAAAAGAACACAAGGCTCTCTGCTCAAAGATATTAGTCACACCATTATTACAATATCCAAAGATTTCAGAAGGAAGGTGTGCATAGGCAGTCTGAGAGTCTGACTCTTAGTAGGCTCAGGCCATGACACTGCCGGGGTCCAGGCTCCGCAGGGAGTCTGCTTAAAGGCTCTTTCCCTCTGCCCCTCCCCCAGCTCACGCACACACTCTCTGTCTCTCACATAAATAAATTTAAAAAAAAAACTTTTAAGGGGGCGCCTGGGCGGCTCAGGCGGTTAAATATCAGCCTTCAGCTCAGGTCACGATCCCGGGGTGTGGGATGCAGCCCCATGTCGGGCTCCTTGCTCGGTAGGGAAGCCACTTCTCCCTCCCCACTCCAGCCCTCCGATACTATTTCTCTCTCTCAAATGAATAAAATCTTTTAAAAAAAAATTATTTTAAGGACATAATCTAAGGTGATTTTAAATAGATGACGAAGACATTAGAGTAAACCTACTGGGAGATTATATGGCCCAAGACGCAGGTATGGAAGTGGTGTAAGCAGAACATACAATCATCCACAAAACAATGCTCGATTTAAAAACACTCACCTTTAAAGGTACGTGTTGAGCAAAAAAATATATAAGACCAGAAGACCAGCTAACATCAAAAAGGTCTGTTCCAAAGGTGACTGCAGCCAGATCTGCAAACAGGTTACATTTACCGGAAAAGCAAGGTAGGCTCTTCGCTTCCCTGTGAATTTCCTTCCCATCAAGAACTGCTTATCTACCTCATCCCAGCAAGGGAAACGAAAGCAAAAATCAACTACCAGGACTTCAAGATAAAAAGCTTCTGCACAGATACGCCTGGGTGGCTCAGTTGGTTGAGCGACTGCCTTCGGCTCGGATCATGGTCCCAGAGACCCGGGATCAAGTCCCACATCGGGCTCCCTGCTCAGCGGGAGGCCTGCTTCTCCCTCTCTCACTCCCCCTGCTTATGCTCCCTCTCTGGCTGTGTTTCTCTCTGTCAAAAAAATAAAATCTTAAAAAAAAAAAAAAAAAAAAAAGCTTCTGCACAGCAAAGGAAAACAGTCTAACCACAGCCTACGGACTGGGAGAAGGTATCTGCAAACAATGTATCCGATAAAGGGTTAGTATCCAAAAGCAACAAAGAGTTTATCAAACTCAACACCCAAAAACCAAATAATCCAGTTAAGAAATGAGCATAAGAGGGTGCCTGGGTGGCTCAGCGGGTTAAAGCCTCTGCCTTCAGCTCAGGTCATGATCTCAGGGTCCTGGGATCAAGGCCCGCGTCGGGCTCTCTGCTCAGCGGGGAGCCTGCTTCCTCCTCTCTCTCTGCCTGCTTGTGATCTCTCTGTGTCAAATAAATAAAATCTTAAAAAAAAAAAAAAGAAAGAAAGAAAGAAAGAAAGAAAGAAAGAAAGAAAGAAAGAAAGAAGCAGAAGACTCCAACAGACACTTCTCCAATGACATTCAGAAAATGCTCCACGGCACTCGGCATCAGGGAAACACAACCAAAACCACAGTGAGCTGCCGCCTCCCACCGGTCAGACCCGCTACAGTTAGCAAGTCGGGATACAGAGGAGGGGGGACCCTCCCACACTCCCCCTCCTCCCACACTCGTGGTGGGAACGCAAGCTGGGGCGGCCACTCCGGAAAACAGTGTGGAGGTTCCTCCAGACGTCACAACTAGAACTACCCTCAGACCAAGCAACCGCACCCCCGGTGTTGACCTAAAGGGGCGTGAACACCCATTCAGCAGCGACGTCCCCAAGAGCCCAACTATGAAGAGGCCAGATGTTCATCAACTGCGGTATTAAAAAACAAAGATGCGGTGCATACACACAACGGAATACTACTCAACCATCAAAAAGAATGAAATCTTGCCGTTTGCGGCATGGACGGAGCGAGAGGGTGTTATGCTAAGTGAAGTAGGTCAGAGAGAGAGGAAGGCACATGATCTCACTCACACATGTAGAATGTAAGAAGGAAAGCAGATGAACATATGGGAAGCAGGGCGGGGGAAAGAGAGAGGGAAATAAACCATAAGAGACTTCTTTTTTTAAGATTTTATTTGTTTGACAACAGAGAGAGAGAGAGCACAAGTAGGCAGAGTGGCAGGCAGAGGGAGAGGGAGAAGCAGGCTTCCCGCCGACCGGGGAACGGTTTCAGAGCTCAATTCCGCATGACCTGAGCTGAGGGCAGACGCCTAACGACTGAGCCACCCAGGAGCGCCAAATAAAACTTAAAAAAAAAAAAAAAAAAAAAAAGAACTATCAAAAGAAACTTAGGTTTACGAACACAAACACGCAAGCTGACATGAGCCCCCAACCGGTCCCTAGAGACACTCACGGCTCACTCACCAACACGGCGGCTGGAAGGGGCACCCGCCACTGCATCTCAGGGTCCACAGTATGTTGCAATGTTTAGGCGCCTTCTAACTGAAATTATAATTATATAATTATGCTGTCTAGCCCTTAACTTCACCAAAATGGACAAGTGGCTTAAAATAATTCCTACTGGGTCTCCTAGGTGGTTCAGTTGGTTACGCATTTGCCTTTGGCTCAGGTCATGATCCTAGGTCCTGGGGTTGAGCCCCACGTCGGGCTCCCTGCTCAGCAGGGACTTGCTTCTTCCTCTGCCCCTCCCCCTGCTTGTGCTCTCCTCCTTTCTTTCTCTCAAATAACTAAATTCTTTTCTTTTTAAGATTTTATTTACTTATGGGGCACTTGGGTGGCTCAGTTGGTTGGGCGACTGCCTTCGGCTCAGGTCATGATCCTGGAGACCCGGGATCGAGCCCCGCATCGGGCTCCCTGCTAGCGGGAAGCCTGCTTCTCCCTCTCTCATTCCCCCTGCTTGTGTTCCCTCTCTGGCTGTGTTTCTCTCTGTCAAATAAATTTTAAAAATCTTAAAAAAATATTTTATTTACTTATTTGACAGAGAGATCACAAGTAGGCAGAGAGGCAGGCAAAGAAAGAGGGGGAAGCAGGCTCCCCACTGAGTGGAGAGCCTGACGCGGGCCTCGATCCCAGGACCCTGAGATCATGACCTGAGCCGAAGGCAGAGGCTTTAACCTTCTGAGC
Source organism: Spilogale gracilis (assembly GCA_004023965.1). Taxonomy (NCBI): domain Eukaryota; kingdom Metazoa; phylum Chordata; class Mammalia; order Carnivora; family Mephitidae; genus Spilogale; species Spilogale gracilis. The sequence continues at coordinate 44,761 of PITA01008075.1, read as the reverse complement.
CACCCAGGCACCCCAACTGAATTCTTTCTTTAAAGAAAAAAAAAGGGGAGGGGAAGCGCCTGGGTGGCTCAGTTGTTAAGCGACTGCTTTCAGCTCAGGTCATGATCCTGGAGACCCGGGATCGAGCCCCACATTGGGCTCCCTGCTCGGCGGGAGGCCTGCTTCTCCCTCTCTCACTCCCTCTGCTTGTGTTCCCTCTCTAGCTGTGTTTCTGTCAAATAAATAGAATCTTTTAAAAAAAATTAAACTTTATTAAAAAAATAAAAATAAAGTAATTCCTACTGTTTAATGGCAAATAAAATACCTAAGAATATTATATACCCATATACTATGATAACAATTCAGTGAATGTCAGGGGCACAGAAAGCCAAAATTGAAAGGATACACAGAAAATTAAAAATAGGGACACCTGGGTGGCTTAGTCAGTTAAGCATCTGCCTTTGGCTTGGGTTGGGATCCAGGGTCCCCGGATCGAATCTGGCATCAGGGTCCCCTTCCTCTCCCTGTGCTGCTCCCCCTGCTGTGTGCAGACTCTCTCTCTCTTTCTCTCTCTACCTCTCTCTCTGTGTCAAATAAATAAAATCTTTAAAATAAATAAATAAAATCTTTTAAAAAAATAAAATTAAAAGTGCTTTGCAAAAAAAAAAAAAAAGTGCTTTGCATTCTTAGGCAAATTTATGCATATTTACTGGACTGAGAGAAACACAGCGAGAGAGGGAACACAAGCAGAGAGAGCGAGAGAGGGAGAAGCAGGCTCCTGCAGATCAGGGAGCTGGATGCGGGGCTCGATCCCCGACCCCGGGATCATGACCTGAGCTGAAGGCAGACGCTTAATGACTGAGCCACCCAGGTGCCCCCAAAACAGTTTTTATATCAGAAAATCATTTCCCTCCAAATTCCTACTACCCTATAAAAAAGTCTTCAATGTAGCTATATATATATATATTTTTTTTTTTAAATAAGTACTGCACATGATAGCTTTGGAGCCAATGAGAATTATGGAAACGCAAGATGGCATGGTGTATCCGGGTTGGGACAGAAGTGCAGGACCAGACGCGGCAGCGGCGGGCGGTGGGCTGGGAGAGGTCTCTCCAGGCAAAGCCCCAGAGACGACATGGAACACTACCCACCAACTCCCACCCCAACCCGGGACCGGGCCGCGGCCTTGCTCACCTGCTCCTTGCTCATCTCCTCTGGGGCAAGGCCATCAACAATCGGGGTACCTTTGGTTTTTCCTTTCTTCCCTTTCTTCTTGGGTGCCTTTGATTAAAGAAGAGATGACTGGGTGAGGAAGGAAGGCTCTGTCTAAAGGCATCAGCTTCGAGCTGGCTCTGAGGAACCTCGGGGCACGCTGGGACAGGAGGACCTGCTCTCGTCACTCTCCTGTTGCTCAAGGCTCATGCCCCACGTGGAGCTCATCACTGTGCCCTAAGGTTTCCCACACACAACCACCTGCAAGGAGAAGCAAGGACGAATCTTCTTCTTCAGAAGAGAACATTTTCTCCCTCAGAAAGGAACGGAGGGGGCACTTGTGTGTGTCTGCGTCTACAGGTTTCTGTAACTTCTCCGTGTAGGCGTCTCAATGTCTCTATTAATGTCTCTACATGTGTAAAGGTATGTCTCTGTGTCTGAAACATCTTTACGATTACAAAAAAAATTTTATATGGATATCTTAGGAAACAAAGAACAGCAAAAAGAAAATAGGAACACCCCCCCTCCCCGTTCCAACAAGCTAGTGATAAATCTAAGTATTTCGGAGGCCTTTTCCAACTGATTTTAAAAGACCCATGCACTGAGCTCTTCTCCCCTAAGGTACTGCCCTCTTTCTAACCCTCTGCTCCAAGAAGTCCACCCCACAGGAAGGGCCCCCACTTTCTTAACTACTTGGCAACTCACAGCCAAGTGCAGGGGGCTGGGCATAGCTCCTGGAGAGGCACCCTGGCCACCAGCTGATACACATCCCCCTGGAAAACCAGCTCCTGTAAACTCCTGTTTCATGAGCCGGCGGCAGCTGAGGGCCCTGGGCAGGAAACAGACTCCCGCCCTGCTCCTCTAGGTACAGGCCTCACTCCTCCAAGGCTCTCCAAGAAAACGGCGGATCCTGAATCCTGAGGCTCTGTCCAAGACCCCTCGGTGTAGACGGACCTCTAGCCACTGGGGTATGCCCCAGGTTCTTCATCCCAGACACTGGAGTCCCTGGGTGTTCCCTGAACCCAACGGTGCTCCAGGGGACCTTGTGTGCCCCAAGACCCTAAGCGTAGGTGCCACGGATCTGGAGGACTGAGACGTCCCTCCAGACAGGAAATCCTCCGGACCCAGGTTCTGTCTCCTGGACAGCGTGCACACCACAACCTGGACCCTGGGGGGCGCGTCTACGAGCCCCGCTGTGAGCCCCCCTGTGAGCCCCGGACCCCGGAGAGCCCGATCGCTCAGCTCCAAGTGCATGCGGGACCCGGGTCAGGGGATCCGTAGCAGCCAGTGCTCTCCCCACGAAGACGCCACGAAGGCGCCCAGGCCTCAATTCCGGGAACCCGGAGCCCCAGGCCCCCCATTCTGGGCTCTCAGCGTCCAGGCGTGTCCCTGCGCGCACGGCCGGCCACGCAGGGAGCCCCAGGCCCCCGCACGGAACGCAGCCAGCCGCCCGCGCCCGCTCACCATGGCCGCGGGGCTCCGAGCCGCCGCGCCCGCACACCGACCGCGTCCGCACACCGACGGCGCCCGCCCGGCGGAGGCTGCGACGTCTCCCGGCAACCGACGGGCGGTCTCGCGCGAAGTCTCGCTGCTCCTCGCGAGACTCGGCCGGCCACGCCAGCCCCTAGCAACCGCCAGGACGAGTTCCTAGCAACGCGCACGGGCGGCGCCGGGAGGGGAGGGGCGGGGCGGGGAGGGGGCGCGGCCGGGAGCGTCTTCCCCGCCGCCGGTCCGAGCCCCGCGCTTCACTTCCTCGAAGGGCCTGACGGCGGTGCGGTGCGGGCTCCGGCGCGTGTCCCCGCCGGGCCCTGAACTCCGGGACGGGAAGGAGCCGCTGCGTCCGCTTCTCGCCTCGGGGAAGGACGGAGGCAGGGAGGACAGAGGGCTAGGACCCCCGCCGAGGCTCCCAGACGCCATCCAAACGAGATTCAAATCCGGGCTGAGATGATGCCCACGGACCACACCCCACCCTAGGCGCCCGCTGTCCCGCTGAGGGTGGAGGACGGCTGGGCTTCTGCCAACCGTCAGAACCAAACTAACGTGGGACAGGAACATATTTTCCCGCTGGCTCTGAAGTGCTGAAATCCGCAGGTGTCTCCTTCTCAGAAAGAAAGTGCTCTCCCTGAGGAGGCCTCCCCCGTGGCCCCTGTCCTCATGGTGAGGACAGACTAGAAGCCCCTGCCACAAGTTTTCAGGCGCACTGCAGAAGAAAAGAGAGTTTTGACGTCCGTTTCCTAAGCCCTTGCTCTGAAAACCACTAGTCATTATATGATTCTGGGAGTTAGTTTCTCCCTGTTACCTCCATGCATCACACTAGGTCACCCAGAAAGCTGAGAGTGCCCATCTTCACACAGCATCTGTCCCCTTTTTCCCCTCTGTCTGGGGATGGAGAAGATTCTGGAACCTTCTGCCCCTGCAGAGTAGCATTGAGAACAGAGTGTGAGTACTGAAGAAGGGGTCGGGTGAGCTTGGGTCTGCCCGTCCTGCCCAAGGAGGAAGATGCCTCGTTAGCTGGGCTTGCTTAGGCCCCAGCACACACGCAGGAGGGACCGGAGAGTCCCAGTGATGAGCCTAAGGGGTTTCTGCTTGTTCCCCAAGCCCTGGTTCCGCTGCACCAGAGCCGTGACTTACTTGCAGCTGACCCGGAGGCCTTACTGAGGTCTGCTCCTGTCATTGTGCCTGGGCAGCCAGGAGCTCACACACCACTGGCCTGATAGGGGCCTCCTCCCTCAGCACCACGGCCTCCAGGGTTGGCAGGCAAGACAGTGCAGCTGGGTAACACAGAAGGGTAATTATGGTAATTTAACACTTCCTCTGGCCGACCCAATATGCTCGGTGCCTCATACTGATTGGCTTTTTTGCTTTAGAAGTCTGGGATCTCTGAATTAAATAAATGCATTAACATGAATTCATTTCAGCAACAGGGCAAGAATAAGAGGGTTAGCTAAGGATAACAAGAGGGGGAATTCTTGGTCCAAACCAAGAGCGTCGCTTAGTTTATGGGTATGGATTGCAGAGATGAATAGCTCCAGGGAGCCCTGCTGACAGCTCCCTGGGCTCCTGACAAGGCCCACAGTGACCTCTGCTTTTCATACTGGATTTGAGTTCAGATTCTTAGAAAAGAGCCTTTTCTTCACATGTGTGGTTCAAGATACTTTCATTCAGCATCAAGCCGTGCAGCTCTGAAGCCCACATGAATGGTGTCTGAGTTTCCTGCAAAATCACAGAGCAAACGTTGATCCATACAAACCTGCAGACCATATCTGGCTTTTCCAATGCCTGCTTAGTTGGTCAGGTGACCTGCCCCGGCCACAACATCAACTCAATAGATGGCTGGATGTTAGGGTAACAGAACCCTTAAGAAGACTGGACTCACTCTGTCTCTCTCTTTTTGGACTCTCTTTTAGAGATCACTAGTGAAGTATTTCCAAATGAAATTATATAACATACAACATTTCTAGCAGGGCTTCCTGGGTGCCTGAATTGGTCTCAGCTCAGGTCTTGATGTCAGCGTCATGAGTTCATGCCCCCTGTTAGGCTCCACACTGGGCACGGAGCCTACTCAAAACAAAACAGAAACAACCCAGCTGTGGAGGGACGTGATGGAGAGTGGGGAGGAAACAAGAGTGGCCAGGAGCTAGTGACTGCTGGATCTCAGGGATGGGGTAACGGGTACAGGTTAATCGTGCTGCTCTCTCTACTTTTGTTTGAAGATGTTCTTGATGAGAAGGTAAACATAAATAAACCCTGGCGTCTGCAATCAGATCGCCTGCTCCTTACCAGCTGGGGCTCCTTTCACAAGACCCTCTGTAGCCACATATTCATCTCACAAATGGGGATAATTATTAAACAACTGCTATTACAGTGACTGTGACTGCATAAGAGGTCACCCCCAAAAAACAGTGGTTTAATACAGTGACAATATGTCCTTTGCTCGTGAATTTATACCTCAGCCAGGACTGGGTGGGACAGCTCTCCTCAGCTCCACAGAGCACCCCCAGAGGAGTGGCTCAAAGGCGGGGTCTCGTGTCTGCCCATGGGCTGAGAGACCCAAGTCTGGCCTGATGGCTGTTGTCAGCCAGAACACACACAGGTGGCCTGTGGAGTGGCCTGGGCCCCCTCACACAAGGTGGTCAGGTTGCAGAGGTCCCCCTGAGGCAGCACTGAATCCCCTCACGGTGCAACTTCAGAAGTCACATGGCAACATTTCCGCCCCGCTTGGCCAGAGCCTTCTCCAGCCTGGCCCAGGTTCCGGTTGATGGAGTGCAGATGGGGGCGTGTCTGAACGCGAGTGGAAGGGCCCGGAAGTGGAATCGAAATGCGGATCTGCCCGTTTGGAAAAGTACAGTCGGCCACCCCAGCTGTCTCTGAACAGCCAGTGCCCACCCAGCGCCCCAACTCCTCTGGCGTGCTCATGTCCCCTCCACCCACCCTCAACTCGGGTTCTTCCTTGAGAGGCCTTTCTCTCCATTCTTGGGGGTCGTAGGGAGGCCGTGGCTCCCAACAAGGGCCAGTGCTGGCAGGGCGTGAGGTCATTTTAGGAGGTTGCAGACTGCAGTTTTCACTTGTTTTGTAAGCTAAAAAACAAAACAAAACTAGGAGGCAGCCTTGCTGACCGTGTGACGGGATTGCGCGGACCAGGGGCGCCTTCCCTGCAAACGCCGAGTTCATACCCACCTCCCTCTCTGGGCCTTTTTCACTCCCAGCTGGGAACGAACTCTTGCTCCTGATGCTTTGCTTTGGTTTGGTTTTACAAAAGTGCAGTGTTCGGGCTTGGATTCAGACCCTTTGGCTTCCAGTGCCTGGCTGTGCGATGTTGGTCAGCTTATCTACCCTCTCTGTGCTCAATCTCTTCAGCTGGAAAACCAGGACACCGTCTCCTTAGGATCTCTGGGGGAATGACTGAGACTCTGTGCACAAAGAGCTTGGACCAGAGTCGCATTCCAGAGGCTTGTGCGTCGTTCCGCGCGCGCCCAGACCGTGCCCTCCCTCCCTAGCTCTCCCCCCATCTCCCACCCACGCCCCCACCGGCCTCCCCGTTAAAGTCTTGCCCAGCGCCCCCGCAGTGTTCTTGGTAATATTCATCACCATCTGCAGTTCTTTGCTTAGGGGACGAGAGTGTGGGGCGCCGCCTTTGCTGCTCCTCTGTGCCTCTTCTCCATTGGCCCGCGAGGCGCCGGCACGTAGCTGGCACCCCGTAAATATCTGGGGGTGAGCAAATGGACGGAAGTCGGCGCGGCGGCGGGAGGAGTGAGCGCGCTGCCTGCGCGGAGGGCGCGGGGGCCGGGCGCGGCCGGGCCCGCAGCCGCGGAGGTCGGGGCGCGAGGGGCGTCCGCGGGGCCGGCAGGGGGCGCGCGCGGGGCGGGGCCGCACCTGTGCCGCGGGGCCGGGGGGCGGAGGCTGGGGGGAGCCGGGGCCCCGGAGCAGCTGCGCGCCCCGCCCCGCGCGCTCCTCCCCGCCGCCGCGGCCCCCCGGCTGCTGCCCCGATGCGCGGCGCCGGGAGCTGGGGCCGAGTCGCCGCCGCAGCTGCAGGGGCGCCCGGGCTGGGTGACGCCGCCGCCGCCGCCCGGGCCCCTCCCTGACCCCGCCGGCCGCATGGAGCCCCCGGAGGGCGCCGGCCCGGGAGGTGAGTGTGGCCCCAGGTCCCCAGGAGTCCGCGAGCTGCGCCCTCCCCGCCGCCAGCCGCAGCCCCTTCCCTCCGGCCCAGCCCCGGCCGCTCCCGGGGGCCGCACGAGACGCACCGCTAGCTCCGAGTTGAGCCTGGCCGGAGCCGGAGGGAGCCTGGCGGGCCGGGGAGCCCGGCCGGGGACGCCCCCCTGGAACGGCCCGCCTTAGGCGGGGGGCGCACACATCGCGTCCCCGCCCCCTGGTCCTCCGTGCTTTCAGTCCCGACAGCCGCCGGGCGCGCTCCTGGGCCCGGAGTTTCGGGCTGAACCCCAAACCAGCAGTGCCGGGGTTGGGGGGCGCGTCTGGGCATGGGGCGTGTCTGGGCCGTTGTTTGGGGTCCAGCTCCGCGAGGCGGGCGGGTGGACGCTGCCCTCCTGCGTCGCGCATCTGCTTTGTTCGCCCCAGCCGCTCTCCTCCGGGGGCTGGGGCAGGGAGGCCGCCGCCGGGATCATGCAGGGCACCGCGCTGGGCCCGGGCCTGGGGGAACGGGGGGGGGGGGGGGGGGGCGTTGCCCCGGGCCTGGCCTGCGGGGGAGCCTGCCCCACGCTTGCAGGGGTCGTCGGCTGGGGGCGAGGCCCTGGGGCGCTCACAGCTGGAAGCACAGGTGTGCACGGAGGGGCCTCCTCGAGGCCCCTGTTGGCTCCCGGTAACTCTGACATCTGAGATTCTACCTAGGTCTCCCCTCTTTGGAGTCTGGCTTGGGCAGGGCGGCAGCTGGTGACGGGAGGAAAACTCTAGGAACCCCCACCTTGAGAGCCCTTTTCAGGAAGACTGTTCTTCAGTCGTGGCCTGTCTAGGCCTCAGATGCATCATGGGTTTCCAGGACGTCCCATCCAGGGGAGCAGCTCTTGCCCACAGGGACCTGCGGAAAGACCCCAGCCACATTAGCGACCTCATCTGGAGCCCAAAGGGATGGCCCACAGGGGGGTGTCCTGAAACAATGGGCCCACCCACTGCTGTCTGCAGTCTGAACTGGGCACGTGCAGCCGGGACAGCTGAGGGCCCTTGTCACCCACCCCGTAAACACCACCGGGCACCCGGAGCTGCGGGGGAGGGGTTTCTTTGTTTTGTCACTTGTTTAAGGGATCCAGTTTTTTTCTTGCCATTGACAGTTCCAGGACCCAGGACTCCCCAGAGGCAGCTATGTGAGGGTGTGATGGAAATGGTTCAGAGGGCAAGGGCTGGGGAGCACAGAGCTGAGCGAAGCAGCCAGGCCCTGTTTCCGCACCCACTTCTGCCCCCGCAGCTCTGGGGGAGCCCTGAGTGAGCTAGGGAGGGAACACGTTAACAGGGAGAGGCTTTACGATCCCCCAGTGTCTGACTCTCCTGTACTCATTGCTTGCATCCATATGCATTCATCAGGGGCCTACTGTGTGCCGGAGTCGGGTGGGAACCCAGAGCAGGCCACACTGAGAGGGCTCATACTCTGTGCCTTCCCTGCCTCTACAGTGGCCTGGGCATCCCCATGCCGCACCATCTCGCGAGATCATGGATGGATGGCTGTGACTGCCATTCTCTCAGGTCACTGACTTGGGAGAACTTTATTTTGAAACATGTGGAACCCACAAAAAAGTAGGACAATGTGGTAAAGCTCCAGGTGTCACCTGCTAGCCTGCTTAGCCAGACCACCCCCGGTCTCCCTTCAGTAGTGGCTGGTAGCCAGTCTCAACATATTATTGCATCTGTAAATATTTCTGGAAGTATCTCCAAAAGATAAAGTTTTCGTAGAGCATAATGAAAATCCATTTAGGTACCTAAATGAAGTAACAGTAACTTTGTATCAGTGTGTGCAGACATGGAGGTGAGAAGGGGGGCCGTGCACTTCCTGAAGGGCCCCATCTGGGGTCCACGTCAGCCGAGGTTGTGGGCCCCACTGACCCCACGCCTGTCCCCACAGCCACAGGGAAAGAGGCCAGGGCCGGCACTCAGGAGGCTGCACCTCGGCGTCCAAGGACGAGGTGCCCATGTCTGTGCCCTCTCTGCTCCCCACTGCCATTTTGTTGCGTATATTCATTTATTCACTTCATTAATTTGTTCATCTTTTCATGCAGAGAACCTCCTCAATGCTTAAGGCAAGGCCCAGGGCATACAGCAGGGAACTTAAGATTTGGGCCAACTTCTCACACAAATGTGCTGGAAAATAGGTCAGCGGCCTAGCAAGGTAACCCTATCATATCCACTCACGTCGGCCATCGGTGCCGGGGGCAGGAGAGTGGCACCCCATCTGCGGTCCCCACGGGGCACTGCTTGCAGCCTGCACAGGTCAGGGTAGTCGTGGTCCCTGCAGGGGCTTGAAGGGGGCTGTGCCAAGCAGAGAATCCCCGCGCGGCTCCCCCACGCCCTGGCCCCAGGTGCCCCCAGCCCTTGCCAGCCTGTGCCATCACCACTCCTGTTTCATACCCCAGGAAGAGCTGTGGGTCTCATCCATGGACAGGTAATTCCTGGGGGGCCTTGGTCTTGTTCATTCATTCAACAAACGTGTATGGTGCACCTGTGTGTGAGGACCAAGCCTAGGTTGTAGCCGTCACACTTCCCTTCCCGCCCCCAGCCTCTCAGCCCGGCGCATAGTGGGTCCACAGCCAGTGTGAGTTGAGGTCTTAGGTCCTCCTGGATTTGCCCTTCAATTCCACCCAAAATCAACCTTTGTTTCCACTGAGGATTTCTTTTATCCTAAAAGTCACTCTCTTAAAGCACACAGCTCCGTGTTTTTAGAATGTTTACAAAACTGTGCGGCCGCCACCACCAATGTGAGAGTGTGTGCATCAGCCAGAAACGTAGCCCCGTATCTGCGAGTCGTCACCCCCATGGCACAGCCCCGCTCCTGGAGACAGCCATCTATCTGGTGTCTGTGTCTTTTCTTTTCTTTTTTTTAAAGGTTTTATTCACTTATGACAGAGAGACAGTAAGAGAGGGAACACAAGCAGGGGGAGTGGGAGAGGGAGAAGCAGGCCTCCTGCTGAGCAGGGAGCCCGATGCGGGGCTCGAATTTAGACCCTGGGACCATGACCTGAGCCAAAGGCAGACATTTGACGACTGAGGCCCCCAGGAACCCCTGTCTCCGTCTTTTCTAATCGACTCCTCTCCTCTGTGCTTTTGCCTGTCCCGGACATGTCATATGAACGTTACTGTAGGGCACGGCCTTTCGTGATCAGCCTCCTGCACGCACCGTGATGTTCTCAAGATTCAGCCATGTTGTAGCCTGGGTCCTGCTTCTTCTTTCTTATGGCTGATACCCCTTGTGTGGGTGGACCATGTTTGGTTTCTCCAGGGACCGTGATACCAGGCATGTCGACATTTGCTAAAGTGTGCTCCTTCCAGTGAGGCCTGTAGTCGAGGCCGCCGAGCATCCACAGTGGTGCTTGCCCCTCACCCTCTCTCAGCACCCGTGGGCTTCATCCTTCCCGCCTAGCCTGTATCTCACAGAAATGGAGACAGATGAGGTCCTACTCAGCTCCAGACCCTTTGGCAGCCTCTCCCGGCCCACTCAGAGTAGCAGAGTCCTGAGGACACATCTGTGGGGTGTGTGTCTCCTGCCTTTGTCCCCCGGCTCACCTGTCGCCATGAGCCACGGGCTTGGAAGTGTCTCAGAATTAGGACAGCACAGGCTGGCGAGTTGGGAGCCTGCCACATGCGCTCAGAGAGAGGGCCCAGGTGCGTACTTCCCCCACTCAAGGGGACAGAGCAGGTTCCCACTGAGTAAAGGTTCCTCGAGGGCTCTCAAGGGAGATGGCTGCTCAGAGGTTCAAGGCAGGGGCCTCTGCTCACCCCAGCTCGGAGCAGGGTCTGAATGACCTCTCTCATGCCCTCTGGGTGGCAAGGTGTCTCAGAGGGGAAGCTGTGACTCTACTCTCTGAGACACTCAGAAGTCACATTCCAAATGCATCAGACAAGTGGAAACCAGATCCCCCGAGTCGCATCCAGCCTGGCCAGCCCCATGTGATGGCATGGGTAGCATGGGCAGGTCCCCAGGCCACACTTCCTAGGGAGGGCGGTGCCCAGCTGGCTTATCTCCGCGGAGCTGGAACCCTCTCGACACAGGACCTGGGCGGCATCCTGGCCACCAGCTGCCGGCACTGCGGGCCCGCTGGGCTCCCCTAGACGAGACAGCCATGGACCCTGGCGCGTCAGAGCACTGCCTCATTCTTTATGGGGTCAAGACGGGGATGTGGGGGAGCCCTGGGATCCAGCTGCCTCAGGGGACATGCCCGGCCGAGTGACGAGGTGAGGCAGCAGGAGGGGGACACGTGGATGGGCTGGGAACATTGTGGAGGAGCTGGCAGGAGATACGGATGGAGGGACATGCGCTAAGAGGTCAAGGTGTGGGCACCACTGACAGAAGGTGGGGTCGGCGCTTCTGGGGGCGGGGTCCACGTCTGGGAGGCAGGCTCCACCAGCAGGTTGCCCGCAGGGCCTGCTGCTCTCAACTGAAAAAACAAAACTGTCGAATATTAAAAATGAGCAATTACATCTTTCCCAAAAATTACAAAGAAAAAAACTAAAGGAACATCTCTGGTCTCTTTTACTATGAAAATAAATCATTATGCATTCAAACAGAACATGGCTTTTTGTAAGAAGTCCATCACGAGGAGAGACAGGCGAGCAGCGGCCATTCTAGACCGGAGAGACACAAGAGGCAAGGAAGTGACCAACGGACTGCTGGCTGGACCTAGAAGTAGAGACAGATGACAGTGGCGGACACCCGTCGCTCCGTCCGCCCAGCGGCCCTTCTCTGGGACCGCAGCCCGAGAGCTCCCCAGGCAGCCCTGCTCACCACCCGGAGCCTCCGGGAGGGCTCAGTGAGCCAAGGACTCATGTCTTCCCCTCGGTCATCTGTCCTCCCAGGTAACACCCTCTGTCTCTGTTGCAGAGATTGTTAAGGAGGTTGAAGAACCACAGGCCGCCCTGGGCACCCTGGCCCATGGGACCGGGGACGGCTGCCGCTCCCCCACAGCCGAGGAGGAGGGGGACCCCCCAATACCAGCCCCAGGGCTCCTGCAGGTCACAGAGAGGAGGCGTAAGTACAGCCGAGCTGCCCAGCCTGAGCTCCGCAGGGACCAGGAGCTCCTGGGAAATGGAGGGCAAGGTGCGCATCCCGTGTGGGGGGCGAGGGGGCTGCAGCTGAGCGCTCACAGCTCGGGCTCTGATGGCTGCACCATCTGCAGACCGGGACCCCAGAAGGCATTTAGTCTAGAGTGTAGACAGCCGACGGGGGTCTGGGTCTGCCCCATCTTATCTGACCCCACAGGACTTCACCCAGAGCTCTGGTTCTTCCCCAGGCCCCATCGGGGGCGGGCAGGGGGAGGGTGCTGGTCCCTGGGTGGACACCCTGTGCCCATGATGAGCACTGCCCTCCCCCCCCTGCAGAGCCCCTCAGCAGCGTCTCCTCCCTGGAGGTGCACTTTGACCTCCTGGACCTCACGGAGCTGACCGACATGTCCGACCAGGAGCTGGCCGAGGTGTTTGCGGACTCCGACGACGAGGGCCTGGCCGGGGAGTCAGCGGCAGGTGGGTGGCCGTGGGGCGCGGCGGGCGCCGGGGCAGTCTTGAGGCCCAGGCCCACGGAACACGGCTCTCCTCAACAGCTCTTTTTGGAAATAATTTTCACACGGTGTCAGGACTAGTGTTCGCCACCATCTCATTCAATATTTTTGCATTTTACGTGTCTATATGCCCAACTTGAAGGAATTTTCCCCAATTTTCCTTTCCAAGTGCCAACAAAAGGCCCAAGTCATAGTCCCATCAGAGCAAACTTTACTGCATGTGAATTTAATCACGTAAGTTAGGCCAAGCAGACTGGGGTGGCCTTCTGCTCTGGCCTCACAGCTCAGGCCTTAACTTCCCCTCCAGTACCTGAGGAAATGCGGCCCTTTGCAGACCTCAAGGGCCCCAGAAACGGCAAGACCAGCAGTGGGTGTGGGGACCCAGCGGGGACCAGGTGTGCAGGGGACCCCAGCCCTGGAGAGCCTGCAGCCTGGGCGGGAACGGGGCAGGCGGCTGCTGCGGCCATCTCACAGCCAGGGTCAGGTCTCGGCTGCACAGGGACCCTCCTTGGGCATCAAAAAAGCCGAGGCGCAGGCAGCACCCAGGGGACCCCAGTGTGTGGCCCGGCGCACACAGGCCCAGCCCTGTTGCTGCAGGAGCGACCTGACTCCTGTGTTCCCGTCAGGCCTGCACCCGCTGTCCCGGGCCAGCTGTCTGCGCTCCCCCTCCTGGACACGAGCCAGGGCAGAGCAGAACCGAGAGAAGCAACCACTTGGTGACCCAGAGCGCCCGCCAGCGATCGTGGACACATTTCTCACCGTGGAGAGGCCCCAGGAGGACTAGGCCAGCTGGCCCCTGGCCAAGGCCCCACAGACACTCTGCCCACCCCATGGGGCTCTGGGCCAGGTTCTTGGGGCGCCCCCAGCACAAGCACAGCCCAGTGGCCTTACGTCCCGCTCCTTTCCAGTCCCTGGATCAGGGACGATGGCATCTGAGGAGGTGGGAGTGGCCTAGGCCTCCTGGAAACTTCTGTCTGCAGGACTGGTGCTCTCATCTGCCGGAAGATTCCCAAGTGGGTGCGGGGTGAGGGGGACCTACGCCGGAGAAAGCTTCTCCGCAAAACCCCCGAGGGTCTCAGGATTCCGGCCTGGGAGTAGGCACACCACGCTCTGGCCCACGGGATGCTCAGCTGTCCAGCCAAGAATGCGGTAGGGGGGTCCGTCCTGAATAAGGCCACCTTCCTTTCCATCCCATCCTCTCCTTGCCACCCAGGGCGCATTGCTGCCACCAGGGCCCCCTCCCCAGGCCCTAGGAGCCTGCTTGTCTGAGCTCCCGGCCCACAGCCAGGCGCACCATCCTGGGCTCCGAACCCTGAAGGTGGCATGACTGCCTCAGACTTCGGTGGGGGGCGTGGGCAGGCGGGGTCTGCCCTGGGCAGGGACACACCCCCACAGCCCATCACACAGATGCACACAGGCACGCACAGTCCTAGGTCTGTGCCCCCGGCTGCCGTCCTGGCCACACACAGGGACCCCGGCTCAGCCCCCAGAGCCAGGCTCAGCTGCCCTGATCGCTGCTTCCTGTGGCCTAAGGGACTGAAGAGGCTCTGGTCTGACAGCAGGTCCAAGACCAGCTTTAAAGGAAACGCGTGAGTTTGCTTTAGGTCCCCAGGCCAGCCTACCCCGAGCCACCCCACAGTGACGCGTTTCTAGGGGAGGGAAGCCCGCTCTGCTGATAGACCTGCGCCCACTGTGCGCGGCTGAAGGCCTCAGAGACGCCGATGGACGACGTGGGCTCCCTCCTCGTGAGGAGCACAGCCCAAGGGCTTACCCGGCTTCAGCCCCAAGCCCACTTAAAATCCCATCCCGCAAGGGCAGCTGCATGCCTCCACCCCGCCCCAGCCTTCCTGCTGCGGCTCCCTTCCGCAGAGCTTATTTAAGACGGGATTAAAGTCTCACCACTTCCTAAGACCCAAGCAGGGTGTCCTCTGTTCCAGGGGACCTGCAGCTCAGGGGGTGGGGCTGGCTGCTCGGAGGCACCGCTCCTGCCCTGGTCTCCCTCCAGATGAAGCAGGGACAAGCGCCCTGGATGTCTAGGCCCTAAGAGGTGAAGATCCTCCCCCCACCCCACCCCAGGCCCCCTCCGGCCACTCCTCCCTGCCCTGGCAGATCCCAGGAAGTTCTGGGCCCAGAGCCAGTAGATAAGGCCTGTGAGAGGAGGCCAAAGGTGAGGCCAAAATCCCAAAACTTCAGATTACCTGTGAAACACGGGAGCACAGAGAGCAGGCCCTGGGCCCCATGCCAGGCAGTTCCTCCCACTGGGCTCTCCTCCCACTGCACCTCCCCCATGGAAGATTCCAGGCCAGGTCTCCTCCATCCCTGGGCTGGCATCCTGTGTGCCCAGGGGACCCACACGGGTGAAGGGAAGAGCCGAGGAGCCTCAGGGGCACCCAGGGCAGGAAACAGCAGGGGTTGGAGTTACGGAGCACCCAGGTATGCTGAGAGCATGCCCCAGACCCCGAAGCCCACCCCCTCCCCGCGAGGGAGCCCCAGGACAGGCCCCGCAGGTCCCCCAGCAGCTCAGCTAACACAGGCTGGGCTCAGTGCAGACTGCATCACGCGGGACGGGCTCTGGACGCATAAGAAATTCAACAGCGGCACGCTTTACAAACAAAATTTGAAAGTGCTTGTCCCAAGCTGAAAATGCTATTTTTGAGTCCAACATAGCCAATGATTAAGGGACTTTTTTTTTTAAGATTTTATTTATTTATTGGACAGAGAGAAACCCAGCGAGAGAGGGAACACAAGCAGGGGGAGTGGGAGAGGGAGAAGCAGGCTTCCCGCCCAGCAGGGAGCCCGACATGGGGCTCGATCCCGGAGCTGAAGACAGTCGCCCCACCACTGAGTCCCCGGGGGCCCCTGATTAAGGAATTTTTAGGCAAGTGCCAGCGTCTGGTCTCGGCCAGGCAGACAGCAGAGGGCCCGGGGGGCGGCAAGTGGGGCCCAGACCCAGCCCCTGCACCCCTGAGGGCCGGCAGCCCTCTCCTGCTGTGATTCTGATGCCTCCGGGAGGCCAGCTGAGCGGAGAACAAGCAGAACGTAGCCCCTGAGCCCTAGGCCAGTCCTGGTTCCGGCCACGAGCCCGCACCTCGCAACCCACAGCCGCCCTCTCTCACAGGGCAGCGCCCCACCTGGACGTCCGAGCGCCCATATCTACAACACCCACCACAGCAGGCTCCCACGAGTCCAGAGCCCCCTCTGTGAGTCTAACAAAAGGGGGTGCAGGGGCCCAGCTTGCTGGAGGAGGGGATTCAATCCAGACACAATGCCCGGAAAGCCCCCTCCCTGGGAACAGGTGCAGCTGCGGCTGAGGAGGCGCCTCCCAGGTGCAGGGGAGGGGGAGAGCGGTCTGGGGCCCCGTGGCTCCATCGGCCTCCCTCAATCACACACCTGTGTGAAGTGCGGACTTTCCCCCAGATCCACTGACAGGCCTCCCACCAACCCAAACAGCTGCTCTAGAACCCTAACCCTTCCCTGGTAACTGGCTTAGGGTTCCCACCAACCCTCCAGGGTTTCTGAACTCATCAAGGCCCCCTCTCCTCGGGGCAGTTAGAGACCAGCACTCACACATGCCCGGGGAGCAGCTGTCCCCAACCAATCCACCCACCACCCCCTCCTCTCATGGGAGGCCCCTGAAGGTCCAAACTCCTAACCCCACCGGGAATTCACAGGCCCTCGGCTCCCCGGGGGACAAGGGACTTATGGCCCACTGCCCGCCCCACGGACTAGAGACCCTGTCCCTGGATGACGTCCGAGCGCCCATTTGTTTTCCTGGGATCTGGGCGGCAGCTTTCGAAGCCAGGGTCGCCAAGCTGGGCTCTCCTGCAGGCGGCACTCTGCGGCCCCTCCCCCACCCCGGTTCCAGCCCCTCAGACCCTCGGAAGGGGGAAGGGACGCGTCCCTCGCAGGCTGCCAGTGCCCTCCACAACTCCTCGGAGGTGGACTTCTCCACCAAGAGCCGGGTCCCAGCAGCTCCACCACGTCCGCCTCGTCCAGCACGTCCTCCAGCAGCGGCCGGCCGCTGAGCTGCTCCCAGGACAATGGGCAGGGCAAACCCCAAACCCAACTTCTCAGGAGGATGGGAGAGCCCCAAGCTGGGACCCGCCCCACTCGCCTGGTCCAGGTCCCGCTCACGGCAAGAGCTCACAGGTGCCGCGCCGTGCGGCTTCCCACCAGCATCTCGCCTTGTCGGCGTAAATCAAAGGACACTTGTCCCAGCCTTCCCTGCATCCCAAACTGCACAATCTGGGAGTAAGGAGCTAGGGGTAGGCCTGGAGGGACTCAGCCATGCAGAGCCCCCCGCTAGGCTGACGGCCCTTTACCTAGGCAGAGGTGCTCGGGGTGACCATCCTCAAGGCCTCCTGGACCCCTGTGGTGACCCACCCAAAACACAGCGGCTCAGCCACCCTGGCCCCCAGCATCGTGTGCATCTCGTCAAAGGGCTGCTCCCCCTGCCCCAGGCGATGACGGAGACCTGGGAGACAAGGGCACGCGGGACTCTGCTCGCTCCCTACACAGAGCTCTTGTCCCCTCCAGGTCCGTCTGGAAGCATCCCAGACCTACGATGACCACTGGCCACAAGGGCCTGGGATGAGAGGAGACCCCTGGTCTCCACCCAGGATTAGGTCACCCCAAAGATTAACATGGAAACCGCCTCCATCCTGTCAGTCCCAAGGAAGTTCTAGAAGAACCGTCCTTTTGGGTCCAAAGCTTAGGAGTGAGGCAAGTCTAAGAGCAGACCTCTGCGGTGCCAGGTGTCCGGCCTCCAGACCTGCGGCCTTCCACACCCCGGAATAGTCTTCTGTTTCATTAACATTTACTGTAGTATTTGTTTCCGGGGCACAGGTCTGTGAATCTTCGGTCTTACACAGTTCACACGCTCCCCGTAGCACACGCCCTCCCCAGTGTCCATCCCCCAGCCGCCCGGTCCCTCCTCCCGCCCTGCAGCAACCCTCACTCAGTTTGTTTCCTGAGTTTAAGAGTCTCTTATGGTTTGTCTTCCTCTCTGGTCCCCTCTTGTTTCATCTTTTCCTCCCTACCCCCCATAAACCCCCCCCGCCTCTCAAAGTCCTCCCGTCAGAGAGATCATGGGATAACTGTCTTTCTCTGACTTATCTCGCTTGGCACACTGGCCTCCAGTTCCGTCCGGGCCGCTGCACAGGGCAGGAGTCCGTTCTGATGGCTGCAGTGTCCCACTGTGTATGCACCACATCTTCTGTATCCGTTCCTGCTGGACATCTGGGGCTCTTTCCATGGTTTGCCTACTGTGGGCACTGCTGCCGTGAGCGTTCGGGTGCCCGTGCCCCTTCGGACCCCTACATCTGTAACTTTGGGGTAAATACCCTGAACAATGTTTTGGACCCAATTCCAAACCACGCCGTTCTTTGGAAAGCAGAAGGGATGTCCCTGGAAACGCACCGTGCCCACACGCCCAGTGGCCGCACAGTCACCCACGGAGGTGAACACCCACAGCGGCCTGCAGCACGGGGTCCCTGGGCTCCACGAACCAGCCCTGCGCCACATGTCTGGCTTCACGGGAGGCCTCGGTTGCCTTCTGACTGGGCTGCGGACCTGCGTCTCCTTCTCAAGGCCCACACATCAGATTCCCAGGCCAGTGACAGGCAGGGGGAGACAGACAGCTGGGAGAGTGGGGCTAAGTCCCCAGCCTCAGCTCAGTGAGTGCCGAGGGCCGGGCTGAGCCTCTGCTCAGACCCACAGCCCATCTGCTGTACATACACGGCTCCCACCACTGAGCTGCCCCACGCTCTGCAAAGACCCCACCTCCCCAAGGGTGAAGACGGTGGCCAGCTCCCGCACTCTGCATGCAGCCCACAGCTTCGGGAGGCTGGTTTTCAGCCCGTGTGATTAGCTCTCTTCTCTGGTTTGCTAAGCGACTCCAAAAGCACGGAGACCAGGGCCTCCCACACCCTAGCTTACAGGTAGTCGTCGGTCCATAGAAAAGGCACCCATGACTCCCCCGGGCGCAGCTCAGCAGCTTGGCCAGGACAACCCTCCAGTGGCAGGGGAACCGGCACGGGCTAGCTGACACTCCCCGCCCGTCTACACACATTGTGGTCCACTCAGAAGATCAAGACACAGCCGCACCGCAAGCCTGCCCGTGCTTCTCATGGCCACGAAGGGCTGCCACTGGCCCCGGGACACCGCCCTGATCCCAGTCCCCGGGAGGACACTCCAGATCCCCGAACCCACGGGCTGCGGTTCCCCAAGTGGCCGAGTGGGAGCCGGGAGGGCAGGCGGGCACACACACCAGCACCCACCCACCCTCAGAGAACGGTCTCCCACCTACAATCAGCATCCAAAGCAGGGCCGCACCGCTGCCCTAGGTCCTGGTCTGGAAAAGTGTCTCCGGCCCCCTGAGATCAAAGGCCCCAGGCTCACCCCCGGTGACCCTCTCGGTGGCCTGCTCAGAGCGCTGCTTCAGGACGCAGGCGGCGTGCGGCTGTGAGGCTGCTTCCTCGCAGACACCGGAAACGCCAGCACATGACCTGGGAAAGGGAAAGCGCGGACGGGATGCAGGCCTGACTCTTCCAGGGAACGGCCTGGTCAGTCACTACTGTTTGGGGCCAGTGTTCTGGCTAACCCTAACATAAAACCCACCTTAAGTGTGTATTTCAAAAACTTCGAGTAAATTTATGCAGTCACGTGCCCAGTGCCCTAGCTAGCTTCAGACGCTGCCATCATCCGTGCAAGACACCCTGTGCCCGGGGCGCCAGGGGCTCGGCCGGTGAAGCCTCCGCCTTCAGCTCAGGTCACGACCCCGGGGGCCTGGGATGGAGCCCCGCACAGGGCTCTCTGCTCGGTGGGAACCTGCTTCTCCCTCTCCCTCTGCTTGTGCACGAGCACTCTCTCTAATAAATAAATCAATCCTTAAAAACCAACAGCAACAAAAGACACCCTAGGCCTGATATGGTCAATCCCACTGCCCGCCCAGCCCACCACTCCTGTGCTGTCTCCTCGGATCTGCCCGTCGGGGACATCTCAGAATCACGGCATCACGCCACACTCGGCCTTCTGTGTCTGGCTTCTTTCCCTTGGCATACCTGGAGGTTCATCCATACTGTATCGTGCATCCGTACGTCATTTCTTCTTATGGCTGAATACCGTTACATGTACCACTTGTTGCTTACCCATTCCTGCACCGATGGAGGTTTGGCCATAAATGTCCACGTACAAGTCTCCGCGTGGTCACGTTTTCAATTCTCTTGGGTAGAGACCGATGACTGGAATTGCTAGGTCATACACTAACTCTGTATTTTACTTTCTCTCTCTCTTTTTAAAAATATTTATTTATTTATTTGACGGAGAGCTAGATCACAAGTAGGCAGAGAGGCAGGCACAGAGAGAGGAGGAAGCAGGCTCCCTGCTGAGCAGAGAGCCCCATGTGGGCCTCATCCCACGACCCTGAGATCGTGACCTGAGCCGAAGGCAGTGGGACTCGATCCCACGACCCTAAGACCACGACCTGAGCCGAAGGCAGAGGCTTAACCCACTGAGCCCCCCAGGCACCTGTATTTTACTTTCTGAAGGACAAATTGACGTCCACAGCGTGTTTTGCACACCCAACAGCAACACATTCAGGATCCTGTGTCTCGGCGTTCCTGCCAGCCCCTTTTACAGCCATCCCAGTGGGTGCAAAATGCTATTTCACTGTGGCTTTGAGTTGCATTTTTCTACTGAGGAACACTCAGTGTTTTTTCACATGCTCTTTGGCCATCTCCGTATCTTCTCTGGAAAAATGTCTATTCTAACCCTCTGGCCATTTTTAAGTTGGGTTCTATATTCTGGATTCTTGACCCTCATTTATCAGATGCAGGATTTTCAAATATTTTCTTCCATTGTATCCACTGTCTTTTTATTCAGTGACCAGTGTTCTTTGATACACGGAAGACTTTAATTCGGCTAAGTCCAATTTATTTTTTCACCTGTTGCTTGTGGTTCTGGTGTCTTATTTAAGGAACGGCCGCCAAAACAAAAGTCATGAAGATTTGGTCTCCCGCGGTTTCCTGTAACCACGTTACAGTTCTAACTCTTACATTCAGATCTTTTATCCATTTGGAGTTAACTCAGAAAGTTCAAGGGTATCGGTTCATTCTTTTGTATGTGGATATCTCACTGCCCCAGTACTTTTTGTTGAAGGGACTGTCCTTCCCCCATCGAATGTTCTTCACGCCCTTGACAAAAACCCACTCAGCAAAGGTGGTCACGCTTCCGTGTGCAGTCTGTGCTCTGGGATCTCGTTCCCCTCGTCCTGGTCTATCCGTGTCAGTGGCCGTGTCTTGTCCTATGGCCTTTGCGGCAACTTCTGAAACAGGGACATGTGAGTCCTCCAACCCAGTCCCCGTTTATGAGACTGTTTTTGCTATTCGGGCCCTTGCAGTTCCATGTGAATTTTAAGATCTGCTTTTCCATTTCTGGCTCTAGCTCCTGGGTGTCTCCTTCCCGCCATCAAAGTCCTACCATCAAAGACTACAGCTTTCTGCATTACACACCTGGTAACAGAAATTGTAATGATCGTTTCATACATTTGCTTTAAAATTGCATAGAAAAAAAAAGGAGTTACCACCAAAAATGCGGCAACACTGGCCTTTGTATTTTACTTGTCCCAACGTCACTTCGCACAGCTCCAAGTCCCAGGCTAGCACCCTTTCCTGCAGCCCGGAAGGCTCTCATTAGCACTCCTTGTAGGGCAGGTCTAAACATAATGAGTATCTGGGAATGTCTCCATTTCCCCTTCTTCCGCCACACTGCCCTCCGGCCTTCGGAGTCTCTGACAAGCAACTGGGTCTTGTCTCACCGCAGACCCGTAGTACATAGTGTCCTTTCTCCCCTGCTGATTTCAAGTCTCTCTTTCTTTGACTTTAGCAGTTAGAGTATAATGAGCCTCTGGGGGGATCTTTCCCTTAGCCTGAAATTCACTGAACATCCTGGAAATGTAGATTCCTGTCTTTTATCCAACTTAGGAAGTTCTGAACCATGTCCTCTTCATATCTTCTGTCTGCCCCTTTTCCTCTCCTGTCCCTGGGGCTGCCATACTATGTATGTTTCGGGGCCCTGTGTGGCCCTAGATTCTGCTCATTTTCCACTCTTCTTCTTCCTGCTCCTCAGACTGGGTAATTCATTAGGCCAATCTCCAAGTTCGCTGATTTCTTCTGCTCACATCTGCTACTGGGCTCCTCTAGTGAACTTCTCCTCGTTTCGGTTCTCGTACTTTTCTGCTCCAGAACTTCTGTTTGGTTGTTCTGGGTCGTTTCTATTTCCTTACTAACATTCTCTTTGTCGAGACGAACAGCTCTTCTCCTGGCCCCTTTGGCTCTTCTGGGAGACGCATTTACGACAGCTGACATTAAGTCTCTGTCCCGGTAAGCCGAGCGTCTGAGCTACATTGGGGATGACTTCTGCCAGGCTTTCCTGGGAAGGAAACATACTTACTGTTTCTTTGCATAATCTGTCATTTTTGGATGACTCATTAGCCAAGTTTTAAAATGACGTTTTTTTCTTTCACTTTAATCACCATATTATGGTGCAAAGAAGGAGCAGAAACGGTAGAGGGAACTTTACACATCAGGTTCCCAAGGAACACCAGGTTTAAAAATGCGTGGCTTGCCCGCACAGGGAGAGGAGAGCTTGGCAGTACGGACGCATCGGAGGACCACCATTAATGCTTGGTTTTGTGGCTCTGGAGAAGGGGTCCAGAGTTTACTCCAAGAATCCCCATGTCCTCTTCTGTGTGTGAGGACAGACGGACCATGCTCCACCCTTCACTCGGACCTTCACTCGGGGACCGCGGGGTCACACGAACAGCGGACAGAGGGCAGCTCCATGAGGCGGCACCCTCGGGACCCTGGGAGGCAGCCCCAGCGCACTCCAGGCCATCCCTGTGAGTCATCCTGGCTCGCAGGCAGCCTCTAACGCTAACCTGGGAAGAACAGAGGCTGGGAGGCCTTCCTGGGCTTTGGTGTGCAAGCGGACTTGGGAGTCAGAAAGGGAGAGGGCAGGAAGCACAGTGGGTCGTTCGTGCCCCAGCTGGATCGGGCGAGAAGGCCTCACTCATCACCCCATGGCCCGCAAACGTACCCGCCCGCATGCGGCCTGACCTCGGCCCAGGGCAGCAGGAAGACCCGAGGCTCAGCAGCGGCCGAGGGGCGTGGCCAACAGCGGGGGCTGCTGAGTAGGGGATAACCAGGGAGGGAACCCCCTGGAAGGGCCCTCAAGTCCCAGTGTTAAAACCACCCAAGGAGGGAAATGAGTCTCCTAGCCCAGGATCTTGGGGGTTTTTTGATTTTGTTCTGAATATTTTATTTATTTGTTTAACAGAGAGATGGGGCGGGGGGGGGGAAGAGAGCACAAGTAGGGAGAGTGGCAGGCACGGGGAGAAGCAGGCTCCCCACTGAGCAGGGAGCCCAATGCGGGGCTCCATCCCAGGACTCTGGAGTCATGACATGAGCTGAAGGCAGACGCTTCACCGACTGAGCCCCTCAGGCGCCCCAGGATCTTGGGTTTTAATTACAAAGAAAAGAGAAAAGCACACAGCTCACTTCAGGGGGTCTGTGCTCAGATGTCAGTTAGGCCTCTGCAGTGAAAACTTACCAGATCTGAACAGAATCCCACGAGAAGTTCACATGGTCACAAATCAGCTTTGGGGCTCCTCATCGCCGAGGAGTCAGATTTGTCTCAACAGATTCAAGGTTCTGAGACAAAGGTGGACGCCTGCCAGGACCGAACGGCACAAGCAGACAGCGCACCCCAACGCCACGGGCCCCAAGCCCCCCCCATGGGCAGAGCCCGGCCTGGCCAGCACTCAGCGGGGAGGCCCGACGCGAGCACGGCGAGCTTTCCCGCCAGCACGTCCTCCCAGCAGCTCCGGTCCCGCTTTGGCGGGCGCAGGGGGACTTTGACGGCGGGGGACCAGCCTCTGACAGAGCCAGGCCCACAGACACGGCGGGGTCTCCGGCAGCCAGTCTGCGAACTCTGCGAGGAGAGCCTGGGGCTCCGGGCAGCTTCCCGGCAGTGCCCACGCTTCACACTCAGTCATCCAACGAGGCGAACAAGGGCACGAGTGTCCCAGAGCTCACACACACTCAGCCCTTGGACGAGTAAAACACCTTCCTGACTGCTGCCTCTGGCCAACCCAAACCCGCTCCCAGAGCCAGAACCCGACAGAGAGCAGGACGAGGCCCGCCCTGGGCAGGAGGGCAAGCCCACGCAGGATGGACGCGCTCTCACAGATGGAAAGGGCCAGGCGTTGGGGTGAGAGACAAGGGTGGCCTCTTCCACCGCTTTCTACACCGCGCCAACACGGGCACTGACGAATGTGAGCCCATCACTCACGGATGAAGAGACGTGTCCGCAGGCCCAGGCGCATCTGTCACCCCAGAAGCGGACCGCCAGGACACACGAACTGGTGGCAAGTACAGGCATCCGTGAGCCTCCCCCCCTCCAAATGTTCACATTAATTACTGCAGGAACCTGATAAAGAAACTGCCTCAAATACGCAGGCAATGATCTGAACTGACTTGTAACACGAGAGCGTGAAGACCCAAGCCCAAATGCCAGGGGACAGGCATGCTCGCCGAAGTCAAAGTGGCGGTCCAACAGGCCGGGCCGCCTCGGCGCCAGGAGGACGGCGGCGGAGGAGGTGAACCCTGGACATGAGAAGCAAGGGAGCCCAAGAAGAGCTCAGGCTGGCATCCACGAGGGCAGCACTGGGTCCCTACACAGCTCCCTCCTCCCTCTGGTCCTGACAGCATGTCCCCTTCTGCACAGCTGCCTGTCCCTCCAGGCCCACTGGCCACCCTGAGCGAGCGCACGCCCGCCAGGGGCTGTGTGCTAAGCATGGCAGATACCAGCAGCTGTTCGCCTGGTCCACAGTGCAGGCACGATGACTTCCTGTAAGATGCAAATTCTTCTGGGAAAAGGACTCCCAGTCTGTCCAGCCTCCCCAGGGTCCCTGACACGACAAGGCACCAGGAGAGAGGCCCTGCAGCCAGAATCAGCACGGCTCCACCCCTGCACAGGACAGGGAGGCCCACCCCCACTCCCGGCACGAGGCAGGCGCACCCGATCCCTAAGCTTCTCATGCCAGTTGGACTTGGGGCTGTAACTACGGGATTTAACATTATGTAAATTCACAAAGCAGAAGTAATAAAAGGTCACTTCCTCAAAAACTAAGTCAAAGGCTTTGGGTCATAAAGCAATAAAGATGAGTGCCTAGGGGCGCCTGGGTGGCTCAGTTGGTTAAGCGACTGCCTTCGGCTCAGGTCATGATCCAGGAGGCCCGGGATCGAGTCCCACATCGGGCTCCTTGCTCGGCGGGAAGCCTGCTTCTCCCTCTCTCACTCCCCCTGCTTGTGTTCCCTCTCTGGCTGTGTTTCTCTCTGTCAAATAAATAAAATCTTTAAAAAAAAAAAAAAAAAAAAAAAAGATGAGTGCCTAAAACAAACCTGTCCAACTGAGTGAGAAAATTCTGAGAGTAAAGTCATAAAAACACCAACAACACGCCCCGTTGTTCTGCGTCTCGGCTCTCCCCCCACTCAGGGGGCCGGGACTCTCCTGCTCTCAGGGGGCCGTGACTGCAGACGATGGGGGTGTGCAGGACATTTAACACAAGATCCCTATCACTGAGACCAAACTGGAAGCAAGGGCGATAAAGGGCGGAAGCCTGTGCGTCCGGCGAACATCGACACAGCTCCCACACGGCCCACACTGTTGCCAGGACGCTACAGTCTCCCGGTTCAAAAAAGTACACTCCCTGCGGTTTCAATCAGACCATTCTGCCTGGCAGACGCTACTTCCTGTGACCGACAAAATGCACGCTCTCTACAAAACACTCAGGGGCCCCATATCTGGGCGCACTGAGCCATGGGGAGCTCCAGCTTCAACTTGGAGCTCAGGGAACTGCCAGTTTCTGAAATCAGCTCCTCTGGGATCTGGCTCCTAGGTCCTGAGCCTACTTGAGGTTGTCCAGGACACTCACACCCCCCATAATCTCCACCCTGGCCTCTTCACGACCACCCACACCCGAAAATCACACATCCACACTGTTCTTCAAGACCCTGGGCAGTTGTCTCTGCAGCACGCATGAGGCCCCCTGGGGACCCTCCTCACAGCACAGAGAAGGGTGCCTACTAGGAGAAGGGCAGGCACCAGGCTTTGCAGGAAGGAGCTAGAAGATCCAAAGACTGTCGGTTCCTTTGGGAGAAAGGCTGCGGAGAGCAGAATGCTTTGAACTCAGTTCTCCCGCACAAGGGAA
The DNA here is from genome assembly GCA_004023965.1 of Spilogale gracilis. Taxonomy (NCBI): domain Eukaryota; kingdom Metazoa; phylum Chordata; class Mammalia; order Carnivora; family Mephitidae; genus Spilogale; species Spilogale gracilis. The sequence goes on along the minus strand of PITA01008075.1, from coordinate 19,093 downwards.
CACCTTCCTTTACAAAGGAGCAAACCCTGGGGGCGCATGGGGGGCTCTGTCAGTAAAGCAGCTGACTTCAGCTAAGGCTGTGATCTCAGGGTCCTGGGATCGAGCCCCAAGTCAGCCCCCGGGCAGGCCAGCAGCCCACGCATTCACCTGGGAGTCTGCTTGCCCCTACCCCTCTCTCCCTCCCTCAACTCATGCACTCTATTCTCTCACAATCTTTTTTTTTTTTAAGCTTTCTTTTTTAAAAGAATATTGTATTTATTCTGATAGAGAGCAAGCGAGCACGTGCACACAAGCAGGGGGGCGGCGGGCTCCTCACTGAGCAGAGAGCCCAGCACGGCTCTAAGCCAGGACCCTAGGGTCACAACATGCGCTGAAGGCAGACAACTAACAGCCACTCAGGTGCCTCTCAACTAAATCATCTTAAAAAACAAAAACGAACGACAGGTCAGAGCCCAGCCCCACCCCTGAAGCTCTCATCCCACAGCCCAGTCCGGGGCGGGGAGGACGGTCCCCAGCCCGCAGCCCAGCCCGCTCCCGCTGCAGACCCAGACTTCCAAGGGATTTCCTCCCCAGAATCCAGACGCCGAGAAATCACACAGCAACACCTGCCCCCAAAAGCCAGACTGCAGAAACCCATGTCGCCCCTGGGAGCTCCCCCATGGGAGAAGGGACATGGTTTACGGCTAAACGACAGTGGTTCCTTCATCCAACCCAGATTCCCTTCTGCAGACATTATGGAAGACGTCTCCCGAACACTCGGGCTCACACTCCACCGAGCGACCTCTGTGTGCTGAGGGCGCAGTCCCGGGCACGAACGCACCCCTGGAAGCGGCAGCTCGCCAGGCCACCCACGAGCAGCAGAACCTCCACGAAGAGCCAGCACTGCTGCAGTTATCTCTCGTGTGGGCCTTTTCCTTCTTCCTGTACGTCCCGCTAGCCGGCACATGGTACACCGCCAGTTTCTGATGCAGTGACCACGGTTCCTGAGCTCCGTGCAGCCCCAGTGCTCACCGCGTGTGCCCTCCTTAATGCCCAGCCCCCGGTCACCCCATCTCCCCACACCACACCCTTCTGTAGCCCCCACTGTTTCCCGGAGTCCAGAGTCACTCATGGTTTGTTTCCTCTCTGATTTCCTCCGCTTCGGTTTCCCCTCCCTTCCCCCGCGGTCCTCTGTGCGATTCCTTATGTTCCGCATAGGAGTGAAACCACACAGTAATATCTGCAGCTTCTAGAATTCGGATGAAGGGGCCCTTGACGGTCTCAGTCAGTGAAGCGCCTGCCTTCAGCTCAGCTCGTGATCTCAGGGTCCTGGGATCGAGTCCTGCACTGGCCTCCCTGCTCAGCAGGGGCCTGCTCCTCCCTCTGCCTCTCTGCTCTTTTTCTCTCTTTCTCAAATGAAGAAAAATCTTCAGGGGCGCCTGGGTGGCTCAGTTGGTTAAGCGACTGCCTTCAGCTCAGGTCATGATCCCAGAGACCCGGGATCGAGTCCCACATCGGGCTCCCTGCTCGGCGGGAAGCCTGCTTCTCCCTCTCTCACTCCCCCTGCTTGTGTTCCCTCTCTGGCTGTGTTTCTCTCTGTCAAATAAATAAAATCTTTAAAAAAAAAAAATCTTCAAAAAATTAAAATAAAATAGAATTCAGATGGACATCTCCACTTTTTCACAACTTAAATTTGTTTCTCAGAATCTCTGTATCAGCTTGCTCCAAACGGGGGGCATGCTACAAAGCCTGAGTGTGGCGGTGACTGCTTCCTTGGGAAGTGACAGGCTGTCTGGCTCTAGCCCTCCAGGGCCCACAACCCTTCTGCATCCGTCTCCCCCAGGCAAAGGCACCCTGCCCTCCTCCTCTCTTGCCTCCACCTGCTCCAGGCCCCACATCCTTTGGCTCACTGGTTCCTAAGAGAAAACAAAGTCTGATCTCAGAAAACAGTAATTACAATGCCCCAGAGAAAGAGGATTCAGAGAACAGGAAAATGCCTCCCCACATACACGTTCCCTAGTACTGGTGCCTCCTGGAGGGAAACAGGGAGCAGGAAAGGAAGAGGCTGGGCAGTGCTGAAACCTAACAGCATCTCGTCCTGAACGGCGGAGAAAAGCCTGCTGCGGCCTTCCCAGGGCCGGGCTCAGGTCAGAGTGCTGGAAGCTGCCGGGCCACACCAGCCCCACACATCCCCAGACAAGAAGGAAATTTAAAGCAGTTTCTTACAATCACCATACAACCGCCAGCAACTGGTGCCCATGTCGGGCAAGACCTGGGGCTGCACTTCTTCAACGCTGACCGTCGGCACTCTCCTGCTTCTGACACCCCACCCGCTCTGTCCCGCACCACTCACCGCCCTAGGGAAACCAACACACACCGCTAAGCAGTGGCTTCGGGTACGTGTACAATTCTTCAAAGTTTCACCTCGCTGCCTCCAGACCCGAGTCCACTAGCAAGTCTTTCTTCCCCTCAGGTAACAATCACCTTTCTGTGCGGGTGCTCGGCGCAAAGGAAGGAAGCAGCGAGCCAGGCTGACCCCGGCCCCAACGCATGCCACATGCCACATGCGCTTGGACACAATCCTCGCCTTAGGACACCGGGACCCAGGGACTGGATGCCTGAGCTCAGCCCTGGGAGCCCCCTCCTGCAACACGCGTGGTTCACAGGACACAGGCCCAGCGCTGTGAGCGCTCCTGAAGGCCCCCACCCCACCCCTCTGTCAGGGGCAAAGTACATTTTGGGGGAGACTAGTCCAATTCAGGGCAAGCCCACCTACCGGCAAATGCTCCTATTTCCTCCACGGGCAATCTAGGGGTCAGGAGGCCTGAAGTGTCCTAGAAAGCCGCACACATCCAAAGAAAAACTCTCCCTTCCCCAGGTAACTACATCAGTATATTTCCTGTTAAAATTTCCCAGAGGTACTTTTGCGCACTCAATTTGAACGGTGTGAAACCTGATTTAGGAGAAGTATACATCTGGCTCTACTGGCCCGGAGCTCCAACAACCCTTGGGATTTCCTAGGTGGTAAAGGGGTCTTTCGTTACTCATATCAAGCCTCTTTCAACCACACTTGAATCTGTGTTAATGACGTGACTTTTGGACGGAAGTTGGTTGCCAGGAGAACCAACCAAGTGTTTGGAGGGTTAGAACTTTCTTCCCCCCCTTAATCTCTGGGGAGGGGAGGAGAGGGTCCCGGAGCCCGAATTAATCACTGACGGTCAGTGATTTAATGAACCAAGTCACTGTCGCCTGTCTGCTTGCCCTCTCTCAAGGAGGTGAGCCCCACGTGGTCCACGCCGTAGAAACGTAAAACCGGGAAAGGCTGATTTCTCAAATAGGCCCTTATGCCTCTTCTTAGAGTCACTGGTTTTCCTCGGTCTCCATTTCTTCTGCTCTTAAAGAATATCTCAAACCCTGAAGGACAAAATGATAAGGTTCCGGTGCTTTACCAGGACAGTCGCACTGTGTCAGACCAGGACAGAGAATGAGAGCGAAACCAGTTTTCTCTCCTGCTTACTCGATGCAACCAACATGTGCCCACAAGCCTCACACACAGGGTGTCCGGGGACATGGCACTGAGCACAGCCCTGCAGCCGGCCACGAGGGGCAGGCGTGCTGCAGGCTGACTACGCCGGGCCCCCCACCTCCACCCTGCGGCCGGCCACGAGGGGCAGGCGTGCTGCGGGCTGACTACGCCGGGCCCCCCACCTCCGCCCTGCGCTCCAATCACGACACTCAGCTTGGCTGCGCTCACGTGTACAGACTAGGGTTTGCTCTCACGTACCCCAAAAGATGTCCCCAGAAACTTCCCTCTGAAAGAGCTTCTCTTCCACTGTCCTATCAAAACCATAACGACTGGAGAAGGTACTGCAGTGACCCAGCAATGGCTCCATATGGAAGCAGAGACGGGACAGGCGCAGGGGGTCCTGAGCCAACACACACGCCGGGCCCTTGTCCCCTGGCTATGGCAGAAGCACTGAGGATGTCTCGTTCCGCGCCTGGGAACGTTACCCTAACGATTACAGAGGAAAAACAGGTGGCTTTGGGTGGCTTTGAACACAAGCACTGAGAAAGTTATGGAAGTCTGGCCCGAGGAGCCAGTGGCTGAACGCGCAGCCCTTGGAGGCCCTGAGAGGCGGGAGAGGAGCAGCTTCCTCTGCAATGTGATAGGGACGCTTTCTCAGAGCAGCATTACGGGGGGACTCTCCTTCATGCGGGCTGAAGTCTAAGCTTGCTGCCTGTACTTATCCACCTATGCATCCCATTCAAATAGGATTCAAACAGAATCACTGGAACTAAATTCACCACAGAAATGGTGAAATTCATGAAGAATCTGTACAGCGACTGCTGTCCACGCCCCCCACCCTCAATTCTACGACCTGTTCTTGCCTGAGACGACTACGATCACCATTATAGCCTCAAAACCAAACAGGATTCTAAGATTAAGTCATTTAAATCCCAAAACCAGGGGACACCCTAACTTACCCTCGGTCAGCCAAAGGTTAATGTTTTTGTCAGGCCAAAGAAGAAAAGCACTTTCCCAGATTCTGTATTTTCTTCAGTCCTCAAAGAGGAAAATGCCAGTTTTTACCATAAACAATATTTAACAGCAGTTAAGCACAGAAACAACTTAAGTTTTTCACTATTTTAGGTCCAAAGCCCTTACAACAAAAGCAAGCACAAGAAAGGGGCACCAGGTTGGCTCAGAGGGTTAAGTGTCTGCACCCCTGATGTGGCTCAGGTCAGGATCTCAGGATCACGGGAACGAGCCCGGCATCCACACTCACCAGAGTCTGCTTGGGATTCTCGCTCCCTCTGCCTCTGCCACTCCTCCCACTCACTCTCGAAAGAAAGAAAGGAAGAAAGAAAAGAAAGAAAGAAAGAAAACCTGGGGGAAAAAAACAGGGAGAAATTAAAAAACAGAAACAAAAACCAGGGAGAAAACCACACAGGGAAGCTCTGAAAGGAGACACAGCAAGAAGGGTGACGAGGGCACCGGAAGTGCCGCACCTGAACAAAACGGCTGCTGCTGCAGGTCGCCGCACACAACAGGGCTGCAGCCTGCCGCGGGAGGGGTCATGAAGACGTGCTCCTGGAACAGCAAGTCCAGACCAAGCACAGAGGTGGTGCCCCGGCTGGACGGGCGCCCCCTTCCCCTCCTCCAGTCCTCACCATCTGTCCGAAGAAGGGGACTGCTGAAGTGCAGGACTGTGCAGACAGGTGAGAGCCTGAGGTAGGGGGAGCAGGAGTGGCAGGTGTATGAGAGGAAACCAAGGCTCCCAGGACTTCTGCAGCGCCACCCTGAGAAGAGCAGTAGTGGTGGCCAACAGCCCCGGAGGCGCTAAGTCCTACCGGTCAGGCCTCCGGAACGTGATCAAACATCCAGCTCCCTCATTTCAACTCCTGACTTCACGCTTTTCTGATCTGGGCTCAGGGACCACATTAGGATCGTGCAGCTGTCCCAGGCACCGTCGAACATCTGCCCCTGCTCCACAGTTCAGAGGGGCTTTGTAAATTGCTCTCCGCATAGGCAAAGCCGAGGTGTGAGGTCGGGCACAGCAAGACCCCCTTCAGCAGGCAAAGTGCCAGCGTCCTTCTCTTTCAGCCACATCATCCGCCGGGTGACCCTGGTGTCTCAGACTCACACAAACACAACCCTATCAGGCACTGGCTCTTCAACCTGCTAGCAGAACACGTTCCTCATTGCCCGCCCAGCGCCCCTCAAATAACACGCCATGTACCCTCTCCGTTCCCTTCTCTCCACTCTCTACTTCCCTCGTCCACTCTCTACTTCCCTCGTCCTGCTTCCTTTTCCTTCACACCTCATTTAACCACCAAACGTGCCACGACTTACTCGTTATGTTTTCCTCTTGCACAGCACGGACAGTGCAGCGAGATCACCAAATGGCAAGTAACTGCGCGGAAACCTCCGGAACAGAAGCTTCCCCTGAGGAGTGAACAGTGAGGACACACCTTTTACCCGTAACGCCAGCACCAGTGACGGCTTCTCCGGCCTTGGCACGCCCTCTCCAGGCTACAAAGAAGGCAGAGCAGCCCCTGCAGCCCAGCTCTCCCTGCCCCTGTGGACCACTTGCTGATTCAACAGATAACTCAGTCTGAGGAAAAACCTCCACCATCACCCAAGTTCCTTCCTAACTAAACCATCACGAGGTCCACTGAAGCTCAGTGACCTGTGGCACCCTTGCACCATCCATCAGTCCCAGACTTCCCGGGTGATAACCAGAACAGCCCCCTGCAAGGCTGAGAGGCCCCAGGGAAAAGGCTCTGCTTCCACTGGTACTTCTAGAAACAAAACTGACTCGCCCCACCCAAAATGAACAGGGATGAAAGGGAAAAGTTCCTTACTGAAGTCAGGACAGAAAATGAAGCCATGAAATCCTCCTTCCTCTTTCACTACTGTCTGAAAACCAGGATACTTTTCTTGGATCAAAATTCAGAAACTCAGTATTTGTGCATTAGAAAAAAATTAAGTCAGGGGATCACTGCCCCGGGGCTGTATCAATCAATACAGAAACAGACCAGGGGCAACTGTGGCTCCAGCGGCAGAGCTACCGCGACCTGGTTTCGGCTCAGGTCACACTCTCACGGATCCTGACAGGGAGCCCCGGCTCAGCCTCCTCGCTCAGCCGGCGTCTCCCTGAAGATTCTCTTCCTGGGCCTCTCCCCCTGCCCTTGCTCTCTCTAAAATAACTTTTTTTAAGATCTTACTTATGTATTGGGGATAGAGAGAGAGCAGGAGCAGGAGCGGAGGCAGAGGGAGAAGCAGGGAGCCGGACGCGGGGCTCGATGCCCGGATCCCGGGATCAGGACCCGAGCCGCAGGCAGCCGCTTCACTGAGTCCCCCAGGCGCCCCGATAACAAATCAATCTTCAAAAAAGAAAAAAAACCAAAGAACTAAAAGCAACTTAAACCCCAGAATTCCATTTCCTAGTCTGTAGCCCCCGGGAAGGCACCCAGCTCCGAAGCCCTTAGAAGCGGAGGCGCCGGAGCAGGGCGGACCCGAACTGCAGGGGAGGGAAGCCGCTGCCAGTTCCGGTCTTACATTTCCTCTCCAGTGTAAGACAGACTTTAACACTCACAAGGGGGCCACACGCGGGGGACGCGGTGGTCGCCGCCGCCAAGCCCACTCCTCCGTTCCCTAGGCCCCTAACCCCCGGACGGCCGGCGCAGCCTGATGGCGTCACCGCGGCCCGAACCCGGGACGGCCGGCGCATCCCGATGGCGTCACCACGGCCCCTACCCGTCCCCACCTCGCGCGTGCGCTGTAAGGGCCCGGCGCTGGTTCGCCCTCTCCGCAAGTGTGGGCCTCATCATCTGACTTCTTAAGCACCGAACCGCGCGCGCGCGGTCTTCTCCCACCCGGGCCCTGGAGCGCAGAAACCCCGGCGACCAGCTCGGGGGCCGGATGCTGATTTTCGACTGATTTTCGGCCGGGCATCTCCCAGGACACGGGCTTCCCGGGAGCTCCGGAGGAAGCGGCTGAGGCCGCGCTGCTGCGTGCACGCCGGTCCCGATCGAGGCCTCCAACCCGGGCTGGGCCGTGCCGCACTAGCCGCCTTCCCCGACTTGTTTCCTCGGTCGCAGAACCCGCGCCGGTTGTCATGTTCCCGCAGACGGGCTGCCCGCCGAGTGGACGCCGCGATACCGCAGACCCCCGCCGCCTGCCTGCGCGTCGAGCGGGAGCCAGCCCGTTTCAGCGGCGGGGGGCCTGGCCGGCCTTTGCTGACCTGGTCACGGCCCCTGCCTCCGCCTCGGGGCAGCACATTTCCTCTCCCAGGTGTTTCGGGGGAGCGTAGAGCAGCCCCGAGCCCACGTGCACTTGAGACTGCTGTGATTGTGTTACATTCTGGAGGCAAAGATGCCGGGGGAAAGGTCCCCGAAGGCAGCGGTCATCCCACATGCCAGAAGGGAAAGGAAAGCAATTACCCTCGACCTAAAATTGGAAGTGTTAAGACGATTTGAAGTGGGCGAAAAGCTCAGCCAGATCGCGAAGGCTTTAGGCCTCGCGGTTTCTACCGTGGCCACAATCCGAGATAATAAAGAAAAAATCAAAGCGAATTCCCAAGTAGCTACTCCCTTGAGAGCCTCCCGACTGACTCGCCATCGAAGTGCCATCATGGAGACCATGGAGCGCCTGCTGCACCTGTGGCTCCAAGACCAGAGCCAGCGAAACGTGCCCCTGAGTGTCACCATTATTCAGGAGAAGGCGAAGAGTTTGTTTGATGACCTGCAGCGTGAAAGAGGAGGCAGCTGTCCAACAGAAAAGTTCAGTGCAAGCAAAGGGTGGTTTGTGAGATTCAAGGAGCGCCACTGTTTGCCCCACTTGGCGGTGAACAGCACAGCGTCCAGGCACAAGGACTGGTATCCGGAAGTGCTGAGAAGCATCATCGAAGATGGGGAGTACAGCCCTCAGCAAGTTTTTAATGTTGATGAGACAGGGCTTTATTGGAAAAGAATGCCTGACGGAACGTTTATTTCTGTGGAAGAGAAAGCCAAGCCAGGCTTTAAATCTTCCAAAGACCGCGTGATGCTGCTTCTTGGTGGCAATGCAGCTGGGGACTTTAAGTTGAAACCCTTGCTGGTGTACCACTTGGAAAATCCCAAGGCTCTGAGAGGGTACTCCAAGCCCAATCTGCCTGTGATCTGGCGCTCAAGCACGACGGCATGGGTGACCAGGACCATCTTTCAGGAATGGTTCACACACTTCTTTTGCCCTGCTGTGGAAAAATACTGTGCCCAGAATCATCTCCCCAACAAAGTGTTGCTCATCCTAGACAAGGCACCCTGTCACCCAGCGAATCTGGGCGATCTGTCTGATAACGTAAGAGTGGAGTACCTTCAGGACGGCACCGCTGACTCAGTACAGCCCATGGCTCAAGGCATCACCCCTACTTTCAAAGCTCATTACGTGAGAAGGACTTTTGAGCACATCCTAGAAGCAACAGATGGAGAGGACATGGCCGCGATCAGGGAATTTTGGAGAAACTACAGCATCATGGATGCCATAGACAACATTGTGGTGGCTTGGGAGGAGCTCGGACCGGTGGCAATGAACAGTGCGTGGAAGAAGATTTGGCCAGAGTGCGTTCAGTTCCACGGCGCTTCCCAAACGGATGACATCACACAGCTTCAAGAGAACATCGTGACCCTTGCCAGGAGCGTGGCTTTCAAAGAGGTCGTAAAAGCTGATGTGGATCGGTTGCTGAGGTCCCAGGAGGAAGATCTCTCAAACGAGGAGCTGATGCAGCTGGAGCAGAATCCCACAGGAGAGGAGGAGAGTGGAGACAGCCCGCCCGCCCTGCGCCAGCTGACCACAGGAGAGCTGTCTGCGGCCTTTTCGCATTTCGAGGCAGGCTTGCGAGTGCTTACCAGTAACAGCCCTGATGACAAGTGGAAACTGCAGGTCTCAGGAGCCATCAGCGATGCAATTAACTGCTACAGGGAACTGTACAGGGAGAAGCAGCGGCACTCGAAGCAACTCTCCTAGGTCATTTTTCAGTGGGTGCAACTACGTGCTCATCAAAGGAAAGCCCAAAGCAACAGGATGGCCCCAAGGGCTGATGCCCAGCTGAGCCTCTCATGTTCGAGATGCTCTGTGTCCCTGGAAACTCTGTTTCTGGTATTTTCATTTTGACAGTATCACATTTTGTCATCAAAATTGCATCTAAATATGCGCTTTAGAATAATTGCATGCAAGAATACCCAGGAAAGTATTTCTTTAAAAAGAGAATACTGCAAAGAGGAGACGAGCCCTTCTGCACATGAGAGCAAATTATAATAAAACTTCGGATTAAATCACTGCAGTAGTCAGACCTGTGGAATAAGACAGAAAGCCCAGAGTTCGTTGGTTTTTTTGTTTTTTTGTTTTTTTTTTAATGGTGCTAGACGTCTGGTTAATCATCTGGAAAAACACGAGATTAGATCTGTGCTTCACAGCACAGGGAAAGAACATAAGAATGAACAAATAGGTCAGGGATCCAAAAGTAAAAATTGAAACCATACACATACTACAAAAACACAGAGGTGAACCCCTCTTTGATCTGGCTGCGGGGAAGTTACCTGCCTTAAAATCCAGATGAAATAAGAATAGTTCACCAATTTTACTATATAAAAATGTAAAAGAACTTTTCCATAGGGGAACGTCACTACAAACAAGGTTGAGAAACGAAGAAAATACGTGCAACCTCTCACATGTAGTGGGGTGATACACCCGAGGGGAAGAGCTCTCAGAAGAAAGAATAAAAAAATACCAAAAATCCAACAGGAAAGCAGACCAAGTATATAATTCATAAATAAATAAGTTAGATCTTGAAGCATATGAAAAGAAGTTCAGCCTCATTCATAATGAGAGAAATGCAAATTAAAGGTACAGAGGTAACATCTCACTAATGAGACTGGCTGGTAATCAGAAAGTATGACTACACGTTGTGTTAGTGAGGCTCTGGGGACACAGGCACCTCCATCACTACTAATGGGGGTGTGTAGATCGGTGCGACCCTTATGGAGGGTGGTAGACACACAGATTTATTTTGATTTAACAGTCCCTTGTTTAAGACTGCACCCCGAAGATACACTGCCAAGGAAAGAAACTACACGGGTACAGGTCCCTCCATGCACCCGTTTGTAACGGCAAAAGCGAGGAGACAGCCTGAATACTCATCTGGAGCAGAGCGGTCGAAGAGGGAACGGCCATCACACACAATGGACTGCGATCTAGACTTAAGGGACGGTGACACTAGTAACAGGACGAACTGCTGGGGAGCAGTTTCCAGGCTGCACTATTAGTATCTGCCATTTTTGTGGAAGAAAGAAGGGGGGGAGAAATAATACATGTTTTACTCATTTTTACAAAAAGAAACATAGGAAGGAAAAAACAGAGACTCAAGATTGGCTATGTGGTGGTGGGGGGGAGTAGAAAGGAGCAAAGGAATGCCCATGGGAGGGAGGGGGGCACTTTGACAGGCCTCTTATGAAGTTCTTTTAAGATTTTCTTTTTAGGGGCGCCTGGGTGGCTCAGTTGGTTAAGCAACTGCCTTCGGCTCAGGTCATGATCCTGGAGACCCGGGATCGAGTCCCACATCGGGCTCCCTGCTCGGCGGGAGGCCTGCTTCTCCCTCTCTCACTCCCCCTGCTTGTGTTCCCTCTCTGGCTGGGTTTCGCTCTGTCAAATAAATAAATAAAATCTTTGAAAAAAAAAAAAGATTTTCTTTTTAAAGGGCTCCCAAGTGGCTCAGTTGGTGAAGCGTCTGCCTTCAGCTCAGGGCAGGGTCTCTGCATCCTGGGATCGAGCCCTGTATCAGGCTCCCTGGCCGGCGGGGAGCCTGCTTCTTCCTCTCCGTTTACCCTTCTCCCTGACTTGTGCACCCTCTCTCTGTCTCTCAAATAAATAAACAGATAAAGTCTTTAAAAACAAGGATTTTCTTTTGAAGTAATCTACACACCCACACCCAGTGTGGGACTCGAACTCACAACCCCAAGATCCAGAGTCACAGGCTCTACCAACTGCATCAGTGGGCGCCCCAGCCTTGGGTAACTTCTGCCTGTGGGAATCACGTTAATATACCACACGAAGTAGGGAACTAAACCCAAGTGGAGTATATTGAAGGAGCCATACTTCACACGAATTACGTACCCACAGCGAAGGGGCGGAAACCCCAAAGTCCACTTTGAATGCCCCGCGTTTTAACTGTACACCGTCAGACTAAACACAAGCCAGAACTCTAAACAACTATGAAACTCGAGTTAGGAAGCTGCATTTTCACAGAGGCATAGGTTAGCACTGCTGACGGTACTTTGTGTTCTGGGATTGAGCAAATAAATATTTATGGATAATGGACTGGCTTTCTGTCCATAAGGGAATCACAAATATGAAAAAGGGAGAAGAATCGTGTGGTGTTGCTTTGCGATTGGAAGTATCTGTGTGAACTCGTGGTTTTTTTTTGTTTTTTGTTTGTTTGTTTTAAGATTTTATTTATTTGACAGAGAGAAACACAGCCAGAGAGGGAACACAAGCAGGGAGAGTGAGCGAGGGAGAAGCAGGCTTCCCGCGGAGCAGGGAGCCCGATGTGGGACTCGATCCCGGGTCTCCAGGATCATGACCTGAGCCGAAGGCAGTGGCTTAACCAACTGAGCCACCCAGGTGCCCCGAACTCATGGTTTTTAATACGTTTCTGGAGAACCAGATATTGACGGAGGGTGTACTGTCTGCTGAAAAGGCCTAGAAGCATGACAGCCCAAGAACCGTGAGCACGCGCCACGGCCGCCATGCTCCACTAACCGGTGTTTGGGCTGCTTGGAGAAGTGGCTGGTCCAGGACTAGGACCGGGCAAGCTCAAAGCAGCCAAGAACAGCTCACGATGCTGGAAGGTACAGCCTTCCTACGGTACAGCCTTCCTACGGGTGCAGCCTTCCTACGGGTGCAGCCTTCCTACGGGTACAGCCTTCCTACGGGTGCAGCCTTCCTACAGGTACTTCCTGCTGCCTACAGAATGACAGGAAGAGATTGGGACACAGGGAGACTAGTCGCTGAAAGCCAACACCTCCAGGAACAGGACAGAGGGCACACTGAGGACGCGGCATTGGTTTTTAGAGAATTCCCACCCGAAGTGCAAAGCCCAAATCCTATCAGAAAAATCCACATTGAAGAATATCCTTCAAAGTAATTAGCTTGTGGGGCACCTGGGGGGGCTCAGTCAATGAAGAGTCTGCCTTCGGCTCAGGTCGTGATCCGGAGTTCTGGGATCAAGTCCCGCTTCGGGCTCCCTGCTCGGCGGGAAGCCTGCTTCTCCCTCTGCCTGCTGCTCCCCCTGTTCACGCCCCCCATCAAATAAATTCTTAGAAAAAACGACTTAGTGTTTTCTTAAAGATACCCAAGTCCAGCACCCTTCCAAAATAGAGATGGCTAAATTTATGTAGCAGCTAAACTGCAAAATCTGAATCAATTGTGTCGTAGAGTCTATGATACGATGCCAGTGTTGATTTCCGGGGATGACTGAACGGTGGCCAGGTGACAAGCTTGTCTGGGAGGAAGAGACAAAAGTGTGCGGAGGTGAAGGGCCGGCACCCGTGCAGGTGACCGCCAAGAGGTCCGGCAGAAGAGACGTGTGCACGCAGAGGAAGAACATGGCGAACGGGAAATGCAGCATTCCAGGAAATGAGTAAATGGGAATGTTTTTGCAGTGTTTCTGCAAACCTAAATTTGTCAAATATAAATGGTTCAAATAGCAGCGCATCACCTGAAAGAACAACATGCTTCCTCTTTCGTCGAGTATCCGAAGTGCTTCAGTCTGTCGCTGGGGGAGCGCGCTCACACATGCCGGCGCTGCCCCCCCAGCTCCCGGGTCTCCTCAGGCCCGAGCTGCACTTTCCCCGCCTCTATGGGTTGCAGCTGGGTGTGGGTGCTGTCTAAAGACCCCTTGTGGAGCAGGGGCCTCCCTGTGTTCTCTGGGTCACGGCCCCTTTGAGATCCTGCTCACTACTGTACATCTTATCTCTACGAGGAAGGTACATATACAGGGACTCAAAGGTACCTGGGGGGGGCAGGTGGGGTTCTCCTGAAGACCACGGGAATGGTCTTGAGTTGCAGTGGGGCCCTTTTGGGGTCTAGCTTGTGGAAGCGGTCGCCGGGGCGGGCCAGTTTCTTGGTGACCGCGTTGTGTTAACGACATAACCCGTCCACAGTGAGGACTCAGAAGACACAGTTTCTCTGTACTGAGCATTCTCTGCATGCCAGGCCCCTAGACCCTAAACCCCACAAGGTGTATGTTTCCACCATCCACAGAAGTAGAGCTGAGGGGAGCCACACACGTGGCCCTCTGACACCCATCAAGAACTCCTCCCCAGAACAGACCACATTTGACCCCACTGGCTGGGGAAGACTGGGGGCTTTCCCAAGGCCTGCACTTGGTCTGCGTCCCCGGTCTTGTCCCCAAGTCACCACACGCACCAGAGTCCAGAGAACACGGATTTAATGAGACGGCAGCCAAGGCATCATTACGGCAGGACCCCCTGCTGCTCTCTCTGGAGGGCGGGCCATGCAGACTGAGTCTCTGGTGGGTCCATGGGCTGCGGACCACAAGACCTGCACATGATTCCGTTTAGAGGCTTTGCCATTCTGAGGGGATAGGTGGAGTGATCGGGGAGGAGGGAATGGGGGTAATTAAAAAGAAAAGGGAGCCAGTTCCTTGTCGAGGGGACGCCAGCGTGCTAACGCTTCCCATGGACACGGTGATTGTGACCGGAACAACCTGAGGGTCACTACACAGCAGATTCGGGAATGGCCCATATCCTTGCGGCATGAACGGAATGCAGCGGTGAGAAAAATGCGGGTCCAGGGGTGTAGGAAAAGGGCATTTGGCCCTTCAGGCCCTCTCTAGCCGTGGAGAGGAAGGGGAAGCAGGGCGGGGACCTGGCGCTGACCCGGCCTCGCCAGTGTTTGCTTCTCACCCTGAGGCAGACTGGAGCACACCGCAAGAGGGCTTCCCGAGGCCATGGGAGGCCTTGCAATGGTGCAGAGAAGCACGGAGGAGGGAACACGGTCTTTACCCACCCCTCAGCCAGCAAGCTAAGCTGACCTCTCCGCTGCTGCCCATCGCGGGTGATGGACATCCAAGGGGCTGTGCTCCACCAGCATGAGCTGAGCCCACCAACAGCCAGGCACAATCCAGCAAGAGGGCACGAAAGACAGAGCTCCCTGCTGCCTCCCCCCGCTGTGGCAGATTCCCTAAAGCACAACGCAACCCCGCAAACACCGAGGTCAATGGTGGCTCCCACAGTGAAGAGCGGGGGTTCTCACCCTCTGTCCGGCGTTCCACTTCTCCCTGGGTATACAGGACCTTCCGCATCCCATGTTCCAGTCTTCCTGCACACACTCTGGGATTCCTGCCCAAAGCTCCCTTGAGCGAATATTCCCAGTGCCTGACCTCAGGCCCCCAAACAAAAGATCCCTGGCTGGTGGTGGTCTGTGAGCGGTCCAGGAGCCCCCTGAGGGCACACGGAGCTCCTCAAGCAAAGAGGCCGACTGCAGCCAACCCTGCTGCCTAACTTAGACCCTCCCCCAGGGGCACAGTCCCCGCTCCCCCCTCGGAAGCAGGACAGCCTCTCCGGCCGCCCAGCCTGGAGCATTACAGTAACCGGGCAGTGCAAAGGTAGGAGCAGGGGCTGGTCCCCCGTCCCTCCATGGTGTACAGAAGTGGGAACCCCCCCAAGAGGGGCCTGTTGGAGGAGAACCCAAAGAGAGAGCCTGGGGAGGCAGGAACAGGGCCCTCAGGAGACAGTCGTGAACAAGGCCAGTCGGGGCCAACTACGAGTGCCCACACAAGGGGCTGAGGGGATGGGGGCCTCCAGGTAGATCGAAACCATCCACTGCAGAGAAAACTCGGGCCGAGCCTGGGTGTCTACGGCCAGCATTCCCTGGGCATGTCGGCCAGTCCCCCCCAAAGCCCTCTGGGGGTTCTGAGTGGCCAAAGCCCAGCGGCCTTTGGGCCTTGGCCCCAACTGCCTCCCCAAGGCTCTTTGCCACAGGGCTGGCAAGAAGCCTCTCCCACATCCCTGTTCATGGAGCCCCACCGCCTTCCCAGCAACACTCCCAAGAGAGAGCCCCACGAGACTGACCCCAGTCCCAGAAAGTGCCTGGGAGAGGGGTGATGGTCCTCATGGTGCTGCTTGTAACCCGCTGGGCCAGCACCAGCGGGAGGTCTGGGAGCTGCCCCCTCAGGGTCTCCAGAACACAAGAAACACCTTGACTTCGGCAATGACCGGCAGGTTGGATGCCAGAAAAGCCTGGGAGGGGCACCTGCTGCTCTAGGCGTCCACGTCTGGACCAGGTTCCTGGAAGAGGGACCGCTTGCGCAAGGTGAGCCGAGCACATTTGGGGCATGTGGTGGAGTTGTCATAGTAGCAGTCCCTGGGGACAGGGAGGGGGGATCAGCCCCTAGCAGTCCCAGGGGATGGGCGGAGGGGTCAGCCCCTAGCAGTCCCTGGGGACAGGGGGAGGGGTCAGCCCGTAGCAGTCCCTGGGGACCGGGAGGAGGGCGATCAGCCCCAGAAGGGCCGTGCTCTCTGCACGTGAAGCTCTACCACGGGGCCTTCCTGGACTTCCTAACTCAGGCCCTTCTATGGATGGGGAAACGGAGGCGGATTCTCCCAGAGGGCGGAAGTCAGGTCTGCACCCGGTGCCCCCAGGCCTGGGGTCTGATGCCTCAGGGCGGGCCCCTCCTGCAGGGTCCACACCGCTGGCTGGCTACCCTCCTACTTCTGCTGGGAGCTCTCTGTGTCTCGGCTTCCCTGCCTGGTCTCCCACCACTGCACAGAGCCCCACCCGGGGCACCGGGGGTGCACACGGTCCTGGGCACTGCTGCTCCTCGAGCACCCGTTTTTCACTCCAGTCCTTTCTGGGACAGCGGCCCCAGCCTGGAACACCAGTGCTCGTGGGGGCGGGCCGCAGTGGGAGGTGGCCGTCTGAGCCCAGTGTGAGGCGCCGTGCCCAGCGGGCACATGGCCACTGATCATTCCTCCAACCTATGTGTCATATTTTCCCAAACATCCACTAAGTCTTTTTGGCACAAACACTTCTATTGTTTGAACCTAAGTAGTTAATAAAAAAGTTAGGGATTTCTTTGTGCCTAGGGATGTTTGAAAAAACAACCACCGAGACCCTGGGGCTGCCCTCTGCTGGGGCAGGGAAGCCAGTCGGGCGGCACGCGCACCCCGGGGCCCGGGCTGCAGCACCCCACCCCGGCCCCCCGGGGGCTTGTTCCCCGTGGAACTTCTAATCTCTTCACACACATCTGGGATCAAGGCCAGGGGCTTTGAAAACCAGGCAGCAAAGACTGACCCCCAATGCCACCCTTCCTTCCCTCCCCCTTTCTGCAGCCGGGAGCCCACAGGCCTGGCCTAGGGCTGGGTCGGGGCCACACAAACCTGTGGAAAACGGCAGAACAGTCGGTGCACACGGACGTGTGGCTGTCGAAGGGGAAGAGGACGTCGCCCTCTCTGCAGAGCTCACAAACGAAGCCCTTGGCCTGACACCGCTGAGGGCGAGAGTGCAGGGCGGAGGGCAGGTCAGTGCTGGCTCCAAAGGGCGCCCAAGGCCAGGGACACATGGGCCCTCCCCGCCCCAGGGACTGGGAGCAGAGGGAGAGACGCCCCCCATGCGCGGAGGGCGCCCACCTCACAGTCCAGCTTGATGTGCTTGGCGAAGAGCGTGTGCGTCTCGGTGAGGGAGCAGCCGAGGCGGCCCGTGTGCGCGTCCAGCAGGTCCTGCACGGAGTACATCTCGTCGTTCTCCACGAAGTGCTGCCGGTCCTGGAGCTGCGAGTCCCGGCGAGAAAACCGGATGCCAGGTGAGCGCCGCCGCCGAGGCGCCCGCTGTCCAGGCCCTCAGGTGTCACGGAAGCAACGGATGGTGTGGGGCTCCGGGCCACACACCGCGCTCCCCCAGCCACGGCCGCCACCCTGCTGCTTCCGGCATGCCCCCCACCCCTGCCTCTGCCCACACGCCATACCTGCTCCCAGGCCTGACACTGTCACCACCTCCTTTCCGGGCTTTGTCTCACCCACAGACCTCAGCAACACCCCGACTCTTAATTTCCTGCCCAGCCTTAAGTGAGGACATGCCTGTTTCGTTCCCTGCCCCCAAAGATCTAGAACAGTGAATACCCATGAATGCTGACTGAGCAAGAAGGGAGCCTTGAAAAGTGTTTATGGTCAGTCCTGCCAGAACACGGCTGTGCCTGGTCCGCTGCGTGGAGACCCAGGTAAGGGCCTGCACGGAGATACCCACTCCCCTGGGTGACAGACCCCAACAACGCTTTTGCGCCCAGAATGCCTGTCTCCTCACCGATGTCCTGGGGTCCCCGGGCCAGAGCATGGGAGACACACACAAGCTACAAGGCCATCAGAAAAAGACTTGGATCTCCGTTTCCCCTTCGCCCACCCCGCATCCCAGACTCCCAGTCCCCACTCCGGGCCGGGGGCCTGACCTGCAGGAGTAGACGAGCCTCCATGGCCTCCCTGCAAGTAATGAAGTACGGCTTCATGAGCAGGATGTCCTGACGCAGCTTCTGTGGACAAGAGGGGCCGGTCAGCCGTGGGGGTTGGCAGTCCAGGTCAGGAGGGCCCCCAGGACGTCCCAGATCTGAGAGCCCCAGCCACGCTCAAGTTAGAACCATGGCTTCGAGGCCAGTGTTGTCGAGGGGTGTTCACCCTCAAACACATTGTACGATAAAGACAAAGAATAGGGGCGCCTGGGTGGCTCAGTTGGTTGAGCGACTGCCTTCGGCTCAGGTCATGATCCCGGAGACCCAGGATCGAGTCCCACATCGGGCTCCCTGCTCGGCGGGAAGCCTGCTTCTCCCTCTCTCGCTCCCCCTGCTTGTGTTCCCTCTCTCGCTGTGTTTCTCGCTGTCAAATAAATAAATAATTTATTTTAAAAAAGGAGAAAGAATGTTATATGTTGATTATGTTGAAATCATCTTGTGGACACATGAGGTAATATAAAATATACTACTAAAATTAACTTTCCTGCTTCTTACTTTCTTTTTTTTTCAAGATTTTATGTATCTAGTTATTTAGTTATTTAGTTATCTATCAGAAAAAGGGAGCGAGAAGGCATGAGCAAGGGGGAGGGGCAGAGGCAGAGGGAGAAGCAGGCTTCCCGCTGAGCAGGGAGCCCAACGCGGCACTCGGTCCCAGGACCCTGAGATCATGACTGAGCCCAAGGCAGACCCTTCACCAACGGAGGCCCCCAGGTGACCCTGCTTTGTACTTTTTTAAGGTAGCTACTAGAAATTTTCAAACTGCCTCTGGGCCTGACATCATATCATGCCTGGACACTGCTCTGGGGTCTGAACCCTAAGGACAGCTGAGGGACCCCCTGAACCTCAGCACGGGGTGTCCCCTCCACTCCCAGGACACGGGGGCAGAGCAAGGCCCCCCTCCCCCGCCGCTCCACCCACCCCCTTGCCACTGCAGGGGGGCCACACACACACACCCGCCGCTCGGCCCACCCCCCCCAACCCCCCACCCCCCACCCCCCCCCCGCACGCAGGCCTGCCTGCCGTTCTGGCCCCCCCAACCCCCCACGCCTGCCACT
>PITA01008074.1:73585-87215 GCA_004023965.1 Spilogale gracilis | reverse complement strand
TTTGATGTGTTCATCTTCTTTTTGGGTGTTGAGTTTGAGTAGTTCTTTATAGATCTTGGATACCAGCCCTTTGTCTGTAGTGTCATTTGCAAATATCTTCTCCCATTCTGTGGGTTGCCTCTTTGTTTTGTTGATTGTTTCCTTTGCTGTACAGAAGCTTTTTATTTTGATGAAGTCCCAGAAGTTCATTTTCGCTTTTTGGACAAATAGAATTTTGATCAATGATTTTGATACTTGTGCAAATCCAATAGTTTTTTTTTAAGATTTTTATTTATTTGACAGAGAGAAACACAGCCAGAGAGGGAACACAAGCAAGGGGAGTGAGAGATGGAGAAGCAGGCTTCCTGCTGAGCAAGGAGCCCGATGTGGGACTCGATCCCGGGTCTTCGGAATCATGACCTGAGCCGAAGGCAGTCGCTTAACCAACTGAGCCACCCAGGCGCCCCCCAATAATTTTTTTAAGAACAGCTTTTATTGAGGTATAATTTACATACCATACAATTCAACCATTTAAAATGTACATCATGATTCTTAATATATTAACTGGTAATGTGCAACGATTACTGTAGAGCACCTGGAATATCTTATCTTACTACCTTCTGACTTCACTGTTTCTGATGAAAAGTCAACTGTTAATCTTACTGGAGTTACCGTATAAGTGAGGAGTCACTTTTCCCTTGCTAGTTTGAGGATTTTCTCCTTGTCTGACTTTCAGCAATTTTACTGTGATCTACCTGTTTGTGGATCTCTTTGCAGATGGTAGTGGTAGTCACAGCAGTATAAATTAGTTTGTTGAGCTTCCTGAATGTGCAAATTAATTTTTTTTCAGTAAATTTGGGATTTTCAGCCATATTTTTTAAAAGATGTACTTATATTATGTAATTCTTTTTTTAAGTATTTATTTATTTGATAGAGCACAAGCAAGGGGAGATGCAGTAGGAGAGGCAGAAGCAGCCCCCCTCCACCCTGAGCAGGAAGCCTGACATGCTCTATCCCAGGACCCTGGGATCATGACCTGAGTTAAAGGCAGATGTTTAACCAAGTGAGCCACCCAGGTGCCCCAAAATTTATTTATTTTGGAGAGATGGGGATGGGGTGGGCAAGGGGGACAGAGAGAATCTCAAGCAGTTTTAGTGCTGAGCTCAGAGCCTGATGTTGGGCTTGATCTCATAATCCTGAGATCATGACCTGAGCTGAAATCATAAGTTGGACACTTAACCAACTGAGCCACCCTCGTGCCCCAGCCATAATTTTATTTGAATATTTTTTCTGCTCTTTTCTCCTTTCCTTCTGGTACTTCCACATGTGTTAGTGCACTTAATGGTGTCCCATATTTCTCTGAGGTCTTGTTCATATTTCTTCTTTTTTTCTCTTCTGTTCTTTGGTTTGCATAGTCTCTTTTCATCTAGTTCAAGTTCACTAATTCTTTATTTTTCCAGTTCAGATGTACTGTTGGGTCCCTTTAGTGAATTTTTTCGTTTCGGTTATTGTACTTTTCAATGCCAGAATTACCTGTTGGTTCTTTTTTATACTTTCTACCTCTTTACTGATATTCTTACCTTCCTTCCTTTTTTTTTACTTTCTTTTATTTTTTATTTTTTTAAGATCTTATTTATTTATTTATTTGATGGGGGGCAGGGAGAATACAAGCAAAGGGAGTAGCAGGCAGAAGGAGAGGGAGAAGCAGTGCTGAACAGGGATCCTGATGCGGGCCTTGGTCCCAGGACTCTGAGATCATGACCTGAGACAAAGGCAGACGCTTAACCGACTGAGCCACTCAGGCATGCCCTTCCTTTAGTGCTTTAATCATGTTTTTGTTTTGGGGTTTTTTTGGTTCTTTGGACATATTTATATGGCTAATTTGAAGTCTTTACCTGTGGAATCTGTTATCTGGTTGCTCTCACAGTTTTTTTCTGGTCTGTAGGTCAGGTTTTGCTGTTTCTTTACATGTCTCATAATTTTTTGTTGGAAACTGGACATTGTAGATAATATAATGTAGCAACACTGGGTACTGGCACCCCCCCACCTGCTGCCCAGGGCACTTTATTGTTAAATTCTTGTTTATTTCTTTAATGACTGGCTGGATTATTTTACTAAAGTCTGTTTACTCCCCCATCTTTTTTTGAGGGAGGGATGAGGTGGGGGCAGAGGAAGAAAAGAAAATCTTAAGCAGGCTCCATGCCCAGCAGAGAGCCCTGACACAGGGCTCAGTCTCACTACCCTAAGATCATGACTTGAACCGAAATCAAGTGTCAGACACAACCAACTGAGCCACCCAGGTGCCCCTATATACTCCCCACCTTTGCCCTGCATTTTAAGTCTTAATGTTGTTTCTTAGGGGTACAGCCTTTGGTATGCCCCAGTCACCGTGACGACATTGGTTTTGGCAGGGTTCTTTTTGACTTTTCCCTCACCACACCACATTGTTAGGCTGAAATGGCTACTTGCTCTGTTATTTTTAATAATACCCTAGGACATAATAAATTGTCCTACACACTGATCCAATCAAACTAGAGCTCCTTCGAAGGGATAGTTCCCAAGATCAGTATTTGAGTTTTTTTCTGACTCCAGAATTGTTCCTCCCAGCTGTCTCTTTCTCTGGTTCTCCAGCATGCTAGCCAGCCTAGGCTCGAACTTCACACTCGCTTGCTAATGGAGTCAACTCCCATTGGGAAGAGATTTCAAGCCCTCTCATGTTGTTTGCTTCTCTCCTTGGGCAAAGTCTCTGAGCCAAAGCTCTAGTGTAGAGTGTGGGGACAATGATGTACTTCCCTGTAAGTGGCAGCCCAGGATCTAGGTTTGCCTGTCCTCATGGAGAGCCCCTACTCAATGAGCTGGAGTCAGAGCAGTTGGAACCTCAGTATTCTTGGTGGCACCACACCTAAGGTATAGCCTTCATCCCAGGAGGGGGGGCCATCTGAAAGAAAGAAGCCCCAACCTTTCAACTACTCTTATCTGGACCTTAACCTCAGAAGCAGGTAGCTGGGGCAGGATGAAAAAGCCTTACACCTGGGAGCTGGGGGAGAGGGAGCTCTGTGTTCCTAGCTTCACCAGTCTGGTATGAAATCTGTGCTGGGAAGTGAAGGAAGTGAAGGAAGTGGTTCTAGATCCAAATACCACAAATTCTTTCTGAGTTTTAGTAAATGTTTCATTTGCTCTCTGCCCTTAGAGCCATTTCTAGAGACTTTAAATGAGTAGCTTTTTGTTTCTTTTTAAAGTAATTTTCACTAGTTTCACCAGGGAGTGGCTTGGTGAAGCTCTTCACATTGTCATGCCAGAAGTGGAACTCTCTCTATTAGCTTTTTAACATAGTTTTGTTTCTGTTACTCACAATTGCTCACAATGGCCTTGTACTAGGGTTTCTATCTCCTTGGGAGATTGTGAGTGGCTCGAAGGCAGTAGCTCTGACCTTTATTCCTTGTGGAATTATGATTGCTTCTGATAGCATTTTGTGTACTGTGGCACATCGAAGAATGTCAGTTACTGTGCGCCTGGGTGGCTCAGTGGGTTAAGCCTCTGCCTTCAGCTCAGGTCATGATCTCAGGGTCCTGGGATTGAGGCCCACATCGGGCTTTCTGCTCATCAGGGAGGCTGCTTCCTCTGTCTCTGCCTACTTGTGATCTCTCTCTCTCTCTCTGTCAAATAAATAAAATCTTTTAAAAAAAAAAAAAAAAAGAATGTCAGGGCACCTGGGTGGCTCAGTGGGTTAAAGCTTCTGCTTTCGGCTCAGGTCATGATCTCAGGGTCCTGGGATCGAGGCCCGCGTTGGGCTCTCTGCTCGGCAGGGAGCCTGCTTCCTCCCCTCTCTGCCTAATTGTGATCTCTCTCTGTCAAGTAAATAAAAATATTTTTAAAAATGTCAGTTACTGTTTGTATCACTGTCTTTTCTAGTTCATTTCTTCAGTACTTGCTTTGTAACTTGCAGTGCCTTCCATTTTTCTCATGCCCTAGTGCTGGTGTGTTCCCAGAAAAGTTGTCTCTTTTTTATCTTCATTGGCCCTGCATACACAAGGAAGAGCACTTAAGTTTTAAGTCTAACCCATTATACATTTTTCACAATATTAGGAGCTTTTTTAAAGTGCTGATAATCACTCTTTTTTATTTTTTTTTATTTTTTTTTTAAAGATTTTATTTATTTATTTGACAGAAACACAGCCAGAGAGGGAACACAAGCAGAGGGAGTGAGAGAGGGAGAAGCAGGCCTCCCTCCAAGCAGGGAGCCCGATGTGGGGCTCGATCCAGGGTCTCCAGGATCATGACCTGAGCCGAAGGCAGTCGCCCAACCAACTGAGCCACCCAGGCGCCCCTCTTTTTTAAAGATTTTATTTATTTGAGAGAAAGCACACATGAGCAGGGGGAGGGGCAAAGGGAGAGGAAGGGGAAGAGGGAAAGAATCCCAAGCTGACTGCACTGAGGTGCAGAGCCCTACATGAGGCTCGATTTCAGGACCCTGAGATCATGATTTGAGCTGAAACCAAGATCAGGTGCTTAACCGACTAAGCCACCCATGCACCCCTATAGGAGCTTTCTTACAACATTCCTTGTGGCGTGTATATAGATACAATTTTAAATTAGGCTAGTTGCTTGAGGGATGGGGTGGGGAGAAAGAACGGGAAAAAGGACAGACAGAAAAAGTTGTATGGTTGTGCTCTTAAAGGTGGGACATTCCTCACTTGTTCCTTCAGCCAACTATGTCTCATGCCCTTTGACCTTGGCCCTTGACAGCTCTGCCTTGCAAATGCTTTTTACCTTTCCTGTTCCTCCCCTACTCAGGTTCCCTGGCTGGTGATGGCCACATGGCTACCTGCTTTTGTCTGGGTGGACAGTGATCATGTGGCCACATCTGAGGCAGTGAATTCTGGACCATTGATCCAGTGTTGCTTGGGGATCCTCCTAAGGCTCATGCGTAGCCTCCACAGTCTTTGTTACCCTCTGTGTTAGAGAGTTGGATAGTACTCTTCTCCCATCACTGTAGGTCATTTGAGGATATTTTTGACAGAAATCATTTGATCTGTGTTATTTGCCTGCTGCTGCTTCTTTGGATCTGTAAGGCAGCGTTGACTGCCCTTGAAATGGATGTGTGTGTGTTGACTGTTTTATTCAGTGTTGTTTTCTTTCCCAGGATGCTCCAGGATGAAACGCCATAGAACACTCAGCAGCAGTGACAGTTCAGACGAAAGTGAGTAACAGTTGGTAACACTGCATCTATACTCTTTGAGGGTTTATTCTTTGACTTGAGGACAAGCTGTTTCATGTTTCTTTTAATGGTTAAAAAATAATGTTTCTAGGAAGGAAAGCCTAGGGTACTGTTGTTCTTATTCGCTTAAATTTCATTAGAAATAGATAGGTGGGAAAATTGGTTTTTTTGTGGCATATAGCGTTTTGTTCTTCACTTTTCATTTACCAAAACAACAAAAGCCAAATCTAATAATGATTTAGTGGTTCTTTTCTCTATAGAAAGAACAAAAAGTACGAGAGTGTAAATTATAGGCCCTACAATTCCAGTTGTAACTAGGTATTAAATGTTTGACTGGATAAATCATTTGTAGCATATGGGAAAGGGCTGAAGGATCCACAGATTACTTGCCTCACATTTTTTAGTTTTTCCGGTTGCTTTTGCAGATACTTTTTCTCTAGGAGGAATGTGAATCATGTTATTCCAAAATGCTGTGAAGTATGATTACGCCAAATCAAACCTCCTCAGCATTAGCACTGGAAGCTTTTACATGCTGGGAGGTCATCTATAAATGTCATTAAACTCCATTATGAGTCTTTCTTAATTGCAATTCAACTGTTTTCTTCAGTGGTATGAGATCACTGTGCTCTTCTCCATCATACCTTTCATATTCTCTTGGATGACATTCAGTTATGTGACATTCAGTAATATTAGCAAGTCTCAGTATTTTTTGTCTAATTATCTTTTGCAGGTCCTTCCACTTCCTTTACTTCTAGCTCAATGTATAGGAGCAGGTCAAGAGTTCCAAATGAACACAAGAAGCCGGCTGAGGTGAGTCAGATATTTAATTTTTAGACTTAAAAAAAATAGACAGATAGCTGACTTTTGACTACATACCTACAATGGCCAGATCTTAGAGATGTGAGAATTAAACTGTGTGCCAAGGGATAGACTTGTTTTCTTATGAACTTTTTTTTGGTTTTTGAGAAAGATTCCATTTTCTTTTCCCTTTGGGAAAACAGTAATCATCACACCGATTTCATTTTGATGATGACACTTCAGTGCCTGGCTTTAGAATATAAAGCCTCCCCTAGCCAAGAAGTCCAAGGGAGCCAGACTTGGGGAATTACGAAGGACCCAAAGATCTGGCCTTGATTGGAAAGAGCTAAGTTGGCAGGTGGGAGGCAATGCAAGTAGGGATTGAGGAGAAGGTTATGGATGGAGAGGGGAAAGATAGGTTAAAGATCTGAGCTATGGGCTTTGACGGGCCTTATAGACTTCAGGGCACTGCCAGCGCGAAGAAAATGAATCACTCCTCGTGAGGCTGGTCATCCTGTTTTTTTTTTAATTTTATTTATTTGAGAGAGAGCATGAGAGAGTACATGAGAGTGGGGGAGGGGCAAAGGGAGAGGAAGAAGCAGACCTCCAGCTGAGCAGGGAACCTAACTCAGAGCGCAGTCCTGGGACCCTGGAATCATGATCTGAGCTGAAGGCAGACACTTAACTGACTAAACTACCAGGTGCCCTGAGGCTGGTCGTCATCTGCCCCAAAGCACAGCAAAGTTCCAGGGTTGCACTTGGACTTGGGAATGGCTTAGCGGATGCTACAGACTTTCCTCTATAATTAAATGATGAGAAACCGACATTGTGGGTCTTCACTTCTGTGAGTAGACTTCTTTAGCTGCAAAGGAAAAGGAGTGTATTAGTTAGCTATTGCTACGTTACAAATGATCACAAAGCTGGTGGCTTAAAACAGCAAACATTTATTATCTCAGTTTCTGTGAGTCAGGAGCATCCCTGTGAGCACAGCATCCCTAGGTTCTCTGTTCCAAGTCTTTCAGGGCTGCAATCAGTGTGCTGACTGGGCTGTGTTCTGGAGGTTCTACTAGGGAAGAATTCACTTCCACACTTCCACAATCCTTCCGATTGTTGGCATAATTCATCTCTTGCAGCTAGAGGATTGAGATCCCAGGTTTTTGCTGGCTTTAGTTGAAAGCACGTATGAGCCCTGCACGTAGCGACTGCTCATAGTTTCTTGCCATACGGCCTTCTCCCATACGTCCTCTCAAAACAATGGCAGCTTACTTTTTCAAAGTCAACAAGGGGAGAATCTTTTGCTCCCACCTGCTAACACTGAGTCTTACATAGTGTAACATGATCATGGGAGTGACATCCCATCACATTTGCCACATAACATAACCTAATCAAGGAAGAGACATTCGATCACATTTAACATACTTTATTGGCTAGAAGCAAGTCACAGGTCCACCTTTCCTCACACAAGATGGGGGAGGGGTACGTTGCTTCAGAGTGTCATCCACAGAGAGCATTTCTCTCTCAGAGGTCATTTTTCATTTCCATCTGGTCACTTTTCATTTCCATCTTTTTGCTTGGATCTTTCTGGGCACAGTAAAATATCTGAGTGTTTATATGTGTCCATTTCATGCAGAAAAACTTAGGGAATAAAATGCACATAAACAGGAACAAAAACAAATTTCCCATTTATCAAGTGGAGGCTTTGACTATAGAATGGTGAGAAAGAAACTTTGCTACTTTCTTAGGGCAGCCAGTCCTAGAGCATAAAATGACTCAGTAGCTTTGGGTCTTAAGTCCTAATGCCTCCAGTTCAGTGAGAATAGCAGTCTTTTGTTACAAGGGATAGGGGACCTGGGCTACTGGAAGCAAATTTTTTTACTTTATGTTTCACATTCTGCTATAAAAGAGAGAGCCTGATATTGTAGAACAAAGCTAGCTTTGGCATTAGAAGAGAATGATTCCATGTTTTGCCTTGCCTTTCATCTCTCTGAAATAATTTGTCATTATAACATGGACATTATCACAACTACCTCTCATAGCTACCATTTATTGAAATTTTATGTGCCAAGAGCTTTATATTTGACAACCTGATTGTTTCCTAAAATTAAGCAATTATAATCTCCTTGAGTGCTTCCTTCATTTAAAAAAATTTTAATAATGTCAGTATGGACTCACATTTATTTTATACTTGGGGCTATAATCCAATACTATATAATTTACTGTGTTGCTCAAATTGTTTCATAAATCAATGAAATCATCTCATTTTTCTCTTCAATTCCATTGATTTCTGTTCTTTTATTCTTTACTTTCTTCTTGCTCTAGGTTTACTTTGTTCTTTTTTTAGATTCTTAAGGTGGGTGCTTTGGCTATTTGAGACTTTTCCTCCTCTTTTCCCCTCTTTTCTAATGTAAGAATTTTAGTTCTATAAATTCCCCTTTTGTTTTTTAAAGATTTTATTTGAGAAAGAGAGGGAGAGAAAGAGTGGACACGAGCAGGAAGGAGGGGCAGAGGGAGAGGGAGAAGTAGGCTCCCTGCTAAGCAGGGATCTTGATGCAGGGCTGTATCTCAGGACCCCAAGATCATGACCCAAGCTGAAGGCAGATGCTTAACCAACTGAGCCACCCAGGCACCTCTATAAATTTCCCTTTAAACATTTATTTAGCTGCATCCCATTAATTTTGATATGTTTGTTTTCATTTTTATCCAATTCAATGTATTTTTTATTTTTCTTAAGACTTTATCTTTGACCCATGCTTATTTAGAAGTATGTTGTTTAGTTTCCAAGCATTTGGAAACTTTCCTGCTTGCTTTCTATTATTGATTCTAGTTTGAATCCAGTTTTGATGGAGAACATAATCTATGATTTCACTTATTTTTACATTTGTCAAGGTTTGTTTTATGGTTACTTGCAGACTTCATTTTATGAGTACTTGCAGACTATGCTGTTGTTGGGTCCTACTGGTTGACAGTGTTCTTCTGTATCCTCATGGATATTCTGCCTAGTGGTTTTATCAATTGTTTAGAGAGGGCTGTAAAAGTCTCCCAGCTGTAATTATGGGTTTCTATATTTCTCCTCTCCATTCTGTCAGTTTTGCTTTATACATTTTGAAGCCCTTTTGTTAGGTTCATACATATTTAAGATACTTATATTATAAACATGGGGGTGGATAAATGAACCTAGATGGTAGTAAGGTTTCTTTCCTTTTCTTTCTGGGTGAATTAGCATCATTTAATGTCCCTCTTTGTCTTTGATAATCTTGTTTTCTCTGAAGTCTGCTCTGATATTGATATAGTTTGTGGCTTTCTTTTGATTCATGTTTACATTGTATATTTTTCCATCTTTTTACCTGTAACATATATATGATTATATTTGAAGTGAATTTCTTATAGATAATATATAGTTGGGTCATTTTTTTAAAAGATTTGTTACGAGAGAGAGAGAGAGTGCACAAGTTGGGGGAGGGGCTGAGGAAGAGAGAGAGAGAGTATCTCAAACAGAGCCCAATGCAGGGCATGATCCCACAAACCTGAGATCATGACCTGAGCTGAAATCAAGAGTCAGACACTCAACCCACCTGGGTGGCCACCTGGGTGCCCCTAGTTGGGTCATTTTTTAATCCATCTTTCAGTGTCATTTAATTGGAATATTTAAGCCACTTGTAATTAATGTGACTTTTGGTATGCTTTAGTTTATGTCTGTCATTTTATCTGTTTTCTATTTGTTCTGTCTGTTATTTGGTTTCTCTGTTTTATTTTCTGTCTTCCTTTGGATTACTTGAACATTTTTTTGAATTCCGTGTTGACTTTTCCGTAGTGGTTTTGAATGTATATCTTTCTGTAGATTTTTAGTGGTTGCTCTTGGGAAGCAACCTTTAAAAAGGAAGACCTTTTTTAATGTGTTCTCTACATTTTATCACTTCAAGAGAAATAAAGAAACTTTAACCACTGGGGCACCTGGCTGAATCAGTCAGTAGAGCCTGAGACTCTTGATTTCAGGGTCACATGTTCAAGTTTCATGTTGGGTGTGGAGTAGAGCCTGTGACTCTTGATCTCAGGGTCATGTGTTCAAGTCTCATGTTGGGTGTGCCGTCTGCTTAAAAAAAAGAAGAAAGAAAAGGAAAGAAACCTTACCACCATCTAGGTTCAATTATCCAACCCCCACCTTTATAATCTAAGTATCTTAAATATGCTCTCTACATACTTTGAGAACTGTATTAGACAATGTTTTGATTTTTGCTTCAAACATTATTTATAAAACTTAAGAGAAAGATAGTTTATTATGTTTATCCATATTTCTACTCTGATTCTCACTTTATTCCTGATGCCCCAACATTACTTGTGTTCATTTCCTT
The DNA here is from genome assembly GCA_004023965.1 of Spilogale gracilis. Lineage (NCBI taxonomy): Eukaryota > Metazoa > Chordata > Mammalia > Carnivora > Mephitidae > Spilogale > Spilogale gracilis. Next base: position 76,871 of record PITA01008074.1, on the reverse strand, counting down.
TCTGTTTAAACAACTTCCTTTAGCCATTCTTTTAGGGTAAGTCTGCTGGCAATCAATTCTCTTAGTTTTTCTTCTTTTGAGAATGTCTTGGTTTCGCCTTCCTTCCTGAAGGATATTTTCACTCAGTATAGAATTCTGGCTTGACAGTACTGTTCCTTTTGAACTTGAAAAATGTGCTACTTTATTCTGGCCTCCATGGTTTCTGGTGAGAAATCTGCTCCCATTCAAATAGTTGCTTCCCTATAGGTAATGATTCATTTCTTTTCCAGTTGCTTTCAAGATTTTTCTTTGTCTTTATTCCCAAAGTGTGATGATGATGTGCATGGGTGTGGGTTTCTTTTGGTTTATCCTGTTTGGAGTTTGATCAGCTTCTTGAATCTATGTTTGTCTCTTCTGCCAATTTGGGGGATTTTTCTGCCATTATTTCTTCATCTATTTTTTCAGCTCCACCTTTTTTCTCCTCTTCTTTTGGGACTTCAATTGCATGAATGTTAGATCTTTTGTTATTTCTCCACAGGTCTCTCAGACTCTTCTCTTTTTTCAGTATATATTCTTTAATTTGATCAGATTGGGTAATTTCTCTTGTTCACAGATTCTTTTTATTGTGTTAATTCCATTCTTCTATTGAGCCTATCCCATGACTTTGTTATTTCAGTTATTGTATTATTCCATTTCAGATTTTTTATTTAGTTATTCTTTACACCCTCTATTTGCTGCTGAAACTTTCAGTTTGTTCAAAAGTGTTTGTAATTTCTTATTGAAGCACTTTTATGATGGCTACTTTAAGCTCCTTGTCAGATGATTCCAGTATCTGTCGTCTCAGTGTTGGTGTGTATTGATTGTCTCTTCTCGTTCCCAGTTGTTAGTACAATGAGTGACTTTCTGTTGTATTCTGGACTTTTTTGGTATTATATTTATCAGACAGTAAGTCTTATTTAAATCTGTTTTAACTGGCTGCTGTAGTTACCAGGCCAGTGGGGTGCCGACTCTGTACCACCAGTTACAGAATTCCTAGGCTTCCCAACTTACTTCTGTTAGTCTCTAGAAAGATAGTTCTTTTATCTCCCTGGGACAGGAGAGGAGTGTCTTCCTACTAACTTGGTGGGGGTGGAAATCCCCACCCTGTTGCCTCTACTGAGAGCAGTGGTAGTGATGGTAGGAAGGGGTACTACATTACATTACTGATGGGTGGTGGTGACAGTCCAGGCTCCCTACCCAGCCTGTGTGGGTCCCATATTAAGGAGGAGGGGTACTTTGTTACTGTTGGGTGGGGGTGAATGTCAGGGCCTCTAAGGTGATGTCCACTGACCCCATAATAGTTGCCCTTTTCAAAAAAACCACTTTATACATATTTTATGAAATACAACTCTTACACCATACAGTTCTTCTTTTTAAAATGTATAATTCAGTGGGTTTTAGTCTAGTCACAGAGTTGTATAACCATAATCACAGTCTAATATAGAACATTTTCATCACCCCAGAAAGAAACCCCCTACCCATTAGCAGTTACTCCTTAATTCCCCTACTCCCAGCCCCTGGCAACCACCAATCTAACTTCTGTCTCTATGGATTTTCCTCTTCTGGACATTTCATATAAATGGAATCATACAGGTACACAGCCTTTTGTGTCTGGTTTCTTAAACTTAGCATAATGTTCAGGGTTCATCCATGTTATTACATGTATCAATAGTTTATTGCTTTTAATAACTGCATGATATTCCATTAAATGGTTATGTCACATTTTCTTTATTCATTCATGAATTAATGGACATTGGGGTTGTCTCTGTCTTTGGAGTATTATGAATAATGCTACTATGAATATTCATGTACAAGCTTCTATGTGGACATATATTTTCAGTTGTCTTGAGTATATACCTAGGTGTGGAATTGCTGAACCATATGCTAACCCTAGTTAACCATCTGAGGAAATGCCAAGCTGTTTTCCAAAGGGGCTTCATCAGTTTACACTCCCACTCCCCGTGCAAGAGGATATTTGACATGTGTTACTGCTGTGGATGCCAGAGACTTCCTTCTAATTCTTCTGGTGACCTTGTTTTTGTCTCCTGTCTTGGATTATAATCTTCCCTTTGTGCTTTCCCTCAGAGAAATCTGTCTTTTGCAGCTCTTCCAGTATAAGCCACTGTTGTTATCACTGGAATAAGCTTTAGCATGGTGGTAGAGTACTAGGGAAAGACATTGTTTTCTAACCTTCTGATTGCTCTCAGTCTGAGATGTGTAGTGGTCCTGTAGCTAGGGGTAAGATGAGGAAGTGGACTTTAGAGCTTTTTTTTGTCCCAGCCTCCTATTACCCTAGCTGCCTGTAGCCAGTATCTTCCAGAATGCTCAGTCTCTGTCCTTAAGATTGTCCCTCCTCTAGATTAAGGCTTTTTTCCCCTATGTAACACATAGGGTTGGATGCTTTGCCCTTCTTCCCAGCACTAGTAAAATTACACCAGTGCCCTCACCTGATAACCTTCTCCTGCAGGTGAAGCTTTTTGCTCAGTAAGGGAGCCAGGACACAGAGCACCAGGGACCCAGACAACACCGGTGGAGGGACCTTCTCCATATTTTCCACCATCTTCCCTATGAGAGCCTAGTTGAATTTCTAGAGAAAAAGATTACAAGAGGGTTGGAACCCTCTCTCACTATAGCCCCCAGGAACTTCATTCTCTCTTGGTTGTCCTCACTTTGCCCTCAGCAATTTGTCAACATTTCTGGGTTAAATGTTCCTGCTATGACTTCTGCCCCAGGTAAGCAAAAACTCCTGTCCGTGTCTCCCTGAAGGCACGTTTATCCGTCTGTGAGTTGGCCATTTGTCCCGTGACTCATTTCTCTAATGGGTTTGTGAAAAAATCGTTAATTTGCTGCCTGTCTTGCCTTTTGCTTCTTGTAAGGATGGGAGTTTCTTTTTTTCTAACTGAAACCTTTTGTTTGTGATGGGGGTTTGCCACTGAAATACAGTCTAAATGATTGTTTTCACTCAGGCTTAGTCAGCTGCTTTAATAGATTTGTATTTTCTTTGATGTTTGGTGCTTCATTGGGATTCCTGTTTATGCTTACCCCTGATTTATCCTCTAGGGAAGAGTTCTTGGGGTGTGTGAATTCCACGTATGGTTCAGGGGCTTTATTAGCTTCTGCAAATTGTATACAGGCTTTTTTTTATTATTGTTACTTAATTTTTTTCCAGTGTTCCAAGATTCATTCCTCATTCCCCACACCCAGTGCTCCATGCAATAGGTGCCCTCAGTACCCACCACCAGGCTCTCCCATCCCCCCACCCCCTCCC
>PITA01008074.1:0-73485 GCA_004023965.1 Spilogale gracilis | reverse complement strand
GTATCTTTGGGGTAAATGCCCAGTAGTGCAATTGCAGGGTCATAGGGTAGCTCTATTTTTAATTTTTTAAGGAATCTCCACACTGTTTTCCAAAGCGGCTGCACCAGCTTGCATTCCCACCAACAGTGTAAGAGAGTTCCCCTTTCTCCGCAGCCTCTCCAACACTTGTTGTTTCCAGACTTGTTAATTTTGGCCATTCTGACTGGTGTAAGGTGGTATCTCAGTGTGGTTTTGATTTGAATTTCCCTGATAGCTAGTGATGCTGAACATTTTCTCATGTGTCTGTTAGCCATTTGTATATCTTCTATGGAGAAGTGCCTCTTCATGTCTCTTGCCCATTTTTAAAAGAAGATGAACACATCAAAAAAATGTATACAGGCTTTTAAGGGTATGTTTTAAATGTGTTTTGTGTGTATGCGTATGCTAGTAGTAGCCTTCTTCTGATTCTTAAAAGGGTCCATACTCTTAAAGATGTTTTTAGGTACGCCTGGTGGCTCACTTCCTTAAGCATCTGCCTTTGGCTCAGGTCATGATCCCAGCATCCTGGGATCCAGTCCTGCATTGGGCTCCTTGCTCAGCCAAGAGCTTGCTTCTCACTGTGCCTGCCACTCCCCCTCCTTGTTCGTTCTTTCTCTCTCTGACAAATAAATAAAATCTTTTTTTTAAGATATTTTTTAAAAAGCCAGTTGCCCTAGGAAAAACACATAGTACTAGACTAATTTGAATGTATTTAAAAGTCTTCTATTCTTTCTCAAAAGCCAGAATATTTTCACGTATATCAGTTCAACTGGTCTATGAGACATAACCTGTCTTAAAGAATTGATGGCATATCATCTGTAGTTCCATAGTCTCATTTGTTGTGTCTAAGACTTTCATAGAAACAGAGTGAAAGCTCACACATTTTAACTCAGCAGAGAACACTCAATACCCTCAAATAGAGCCTGTATTTCTAACATGCTTGATTATTTGGTTTTCTGACCTGCAGGACAAGCTTGCAAATGAATACTTAACTGTACAAAAAATGGATACTAAGGGATGGGAGAAAAACTTGCAAAGTAAACCTCAGATGTCATCTTTTGCGTGAAAATTGCCCAAATCTCCCAACTCAGACTCAGTTGCTCCCTCTCCTCTGTCACACGGATACATAACCACCTCTGTTGGGTAGTGGGTAAAGGGAGTAATCAACCCTACCTAAGTTGCCCGAAAGTACATTGATTTTTGGTCGTGGATGTTTCAGTTGATGTCAACCCAAAGCCCATAAAAAATGCCCTGTATGTTCTTTCTGTGAAAACAATTATTTTAAGCTATTTGAAAAATATTTCTGTGAAAAAATATTTACCTGATCTTTAAAGTTTTAAACTTAGAAATTGAATAAGCTTTGCTCCGTTAGAAAAATTAACGTGGGACACAGTAGCTCGATAATACTGGGTACCTTTTGTCATCATATAAGAACAAACTTGTATTCTTTGCTACGTTTTCTCTGCTTTAAGTGGTTGATTCTTTTAGATAACCTGGACACCCTTTTTTCCCGTCTTAAGATTGTGTAATTCTAAGAAAATCATTTACAGTTAATTCTTTTTGATTAAATATAGTTCCCACATTCGCAGCTGTTTTTTGTGCTGTTGGGGTGACACATCTGTTTGTGGTCATTTATGATAGTTTCATATTTAAGTGACTGAATCAGAACTAATCTGTTTCTCTGCTACGTTCACATTGACCAGTTTTCCCTTTTGTGTCATACAGGAAGTAGATGTTTTTACTTTTCCTCTAAAAAATGTCACAGAAATGCTCAGACTAGCTATGCTTTAAGAAACTGCCCACTGAGAGATGTTAATGAGAGCAGTAGAAGCCAGAGCTGTCCATGAAGGACATTTTCACTTTTGACTCTGGCAGGTTAAGCATTGATATTCTAATTGAATTCATAGTGAGGCCTCCTTTGTGTCTGCATACATCTGAGGGGCCAAGATGTACATGCACTGTTGGACTTGGCATAGCTTCAGGGCTGTATGTTAGCCTGTGAATCCCCACTTTGACCATAAATGAGCAGATATCTGGTAAGTACAAAGCTTTTTTGTTTCAGGAACTTTTGGGGAAATTACCAGTGCGTATAAAATAGGCACACAATTAAGAATTTGTAAAACTTCTCAACTTCATTGCCTAGGTCAGTGTCAACATCTAGATCTTTCATTCATAATCTTTAACATCGAATGCCATGTTTTATTTTGTGAAGTTTCTGCATTACCTTGTGGCCTTTAGAGTGTTGACTAGAGTTTTTGGTGGGCTTCTTGCTTAGAAATCCTATCTTTGGGAGCTGAAGCATGCATGTTTTAGTTGAGCCATGAACTCACATCTCCTTTATCCCATCAACGATTACTTTTATGGACTAGATAGATAGGAGAACTTAGCTGCATACTTCTTTCTGCTTTTAGAAGTAAAGCTGAGACTATGATGATGATGATAAAATAATAAGCACAGCTAGAATTTATTTAGCAATTACCATGGGCCTAATACCACACTAAGTCCTTTATATAAACTGAGCCATTTAATTCTTATAACAACCCTTATGAATCTTGGAACACTGAAAAAATAAAATAATGTAATTTAAAAAACCCTGTGAGGTGTTTTTGTTATCCCCATTTTACAGATGAGTAAACTCAGACACAGAATGTAAATAATTTGTCCCAAATCGGTTGGTGAAACCAGTAGACCAATTTGGGTAGTCTGTCCCTGGGCCCATATTCCTTTCTTTAAAGATTTTTAATTTCATTTTTGACTGTGTAAGATATTTGCTTGGTTGAAACATCCAACTATGATACAAAACACATTCAGAGAGATATGGCTCTTGTCTTTCTCTCCTTCCTGTTTTCTCCCCCACTGCAAGAGGTAGCCATTTTTTTAAAAAAAAGCTTTTGGTTTATCCTTTTATTGTTTCTTTATGAAAATATATACAAATATGTGCATATGTGTGTGCCACCATATGTGTATATAACTCACACCTCTCTACCCAAGATACACTAAAGCTATTTTGTTTGCCTGTATTCATTTTTTAAAAACTCCAAAATTCCTTTTCTTATCAAAAGCAGATTCATGAGACCAGTTTGGTAAATATATTTCATATCACTTTGCAGATATCTGCCTGAGTACTGAACTTACATTCTTATCCCTTCTTCGGCATTTTGTGTTCTGCTTCATGCTTGGGATGTTTCTACAGCAAGATAAAGCAGACTCTTGCACTCTGCCTTGAGTAGAAATGCTTCTCTAGAAACTTTGGATCTTATGCTATTTGATCTAATTAGCTTATAAAATTGAAATCAGGCTTATTATATAAGTCTGCTGTTTTTCTCTAAAGGTGGAAGGAAACTATAATACTCATTAGATCTAGCCTTCATTCTTCATTTTAAGAAAAATAGGTCTGAATTGATTGGTGTTCCTGCAGTCTGAGGTTTCTCAGACTTCACAGAATGTCTGTTCCCTGGAAGTTTGGTATTTCTGAAGCTGTGGACAAGGGCCAAATTTCACTGGCCTCTGCTTTTATATCTCTTTGCCTAGAGTCTTAAATTACTCTTCTGTTTGGTAAACATGTGTATTAGTTTCCTAGGGCTGCTGTAACAAATTACCACAAACTGGGTGGCTTAAAACAACTGGAATTATTTTCTCACAGTTCTGGAGGCCAGAAGTCCAAAACTGGCCAGGCTGTGCTCCCTCCAGAGACTTTGAGGGAGATTCCATCCTTTGCCACTTCCAGGTTCTGATGACTGTCAGCATTTATTGACTTGTGGATCAGTGAGTCACTCCAATCGCTGTCTCCATGGTCACACTGCCTCCTCCTTTTCTGTCTTAAATCTCTCTCTGCCTTTCTTTTGTAAGGATATTTGTTAGTTGGATTCAGGGCCCACCCAAATGTTCTAGGATGATCTCTTCATCTCAGAATCCTTAAATTATTTGTATCAGTAAAGATCCCTTTTCCAAATCAGGTAACATTCATAGATTCCAGAAATTAGGATATAGACATATCTTTTGGGGGCCACCATTCAAACCACTACAATATGTTTCTAGGCTACCTAGGAAACTATACAGAACAGATTTTCATAAGCAGTTACATCAAATATAAAGACAAGGCTTAAGCCATATGATAAGTTGGTGTGACATTATTAAGCCCTAAGCATGGTTTGCAGTCAGTTGATTTATTTTGTGAAGTGTATCATGTGGAAAACAATGAAATATTTTAGGAGGTTGAAAATACTTAGCCCTAGTATTCTTTCTAGATCTAAAGTAGGATTTTCCATAGCACTCTTTTCCCCCAAAATTGCCACCACTACTTAGCCACTGGCCCATTAAAGGCACTCTAGTCTTTTATTTTTAAAGGTTTTATCCATTTGACAGAGAAACACAGCCAGAGAGGGAACACAAGCAGGGGGAGTGAGAGAGGGAGAAGCAGGCCTGCCGCCGAGCAGGAAGCCCAAAGTGGGGCTTGATCCAGGGACTCCGGGATCATGACCTGAGCCGAAGGCAGCTACCCAACCAACTGAGCTACCCAGGCACCCCAAGGCACTCTAGTCTTACAGAAACGGATCAGTGTTCAGGAAAATGGTGAATGAGTTTCTCCCCCAGCTACCCAGAACACTGAGTGCTATGCAAAACATGTTAAATAGATAATGACTGTGATCCTCTCTTACCCCTTGTACAAAGCATTATATAATAAAGCACCAGGTTTTTTTCTTCTATAGACAGCTTTCTCCCTGCACAGTACCCAATTAACTTTAATTGGCTAGGATTCTTGGTAGGGAGGTCATTTTGTTGCCACCTGGCTACCAACATGTTTAAGGTTGGTTTCCTTCGGTACTTTGCTCAGATCATACTCTTGCTTAATCTTCCCTAAATGAAAGCAACAGGCATTTGCAGAGTTGTCCCTGCAAAGAAGCAAATGGAATGACTCTTTATTCATTTAAATGATATCATTTGATTATGTGATAGTTCAGTCCTGTACTCTGAAATGTCAGTTTAAACAGAACTGCACCAATGGAGAATTAACTGTTTTATTGGATCACGCTCTGTGCCTCTACTTTCATGTTACATATAATTTGAAGTATTTCTCCTCAGAGAACCTTTATTAGCATTAAGGGCTAAAATGTTTGATTGATAGCATTTTTTTCCTTTGATCTTCCAGAAATGTGGACATGTTTATTTTCAACCTGCCAGTGGATGGTTGATTTTTTTCAGAATTAGAAATGAGTAGATGAGGTATAGATCAGTGTATGTATACTTTTATGTGAAAGTGTATTCCCTCATTCCTTACGCTTCAACTGGGCTTTCATCACGACATCACTCTCACGTTAGCTTAAGACCTCATAGCATACTTTTTTCTGTTGTTGGAAAGGGCAAAATCACAAAGTTTAGGCTTCCATGGCTACTTGTCATATGTCCAGGCTGGTGAGCATATTTCTATGCCCCTTAGTCACCAAGGGACCCTTTTAACCAGAGGAGAACAGTACATCAGACTTCAGGTGGATCCTGGTTCCCATATTGTCTATGCCTAATTGTTCTTAGATACAGAAAATGAACTATGGGGAATCTCTTTGTCTCCCCAAGTCCAAGTTGTAGCTATACTCATATCATCATCCTTTGCCTTCGGCCTTTGAACTTTTCACACAGCCAGGGCTTCTTGCCAGGGGTAGAGCTAAGGCTCACACTGGGGTCCTCTTGCCTGCCACAGTAGACATTTCATTCCTATCCTCCTCACCTGCCGGGGGCCAGCCCCAGCAACAGTTAGGGTCCGAGGGTGGAGGAAGGAGTCGGCGAAAGATGAGGAGACCAAACTTCAAAGATGACATAGGGATCTCCTGAAAACACTGTTCTCAGGGCTCTTTATTTATAGCAGAGAGTTACATATTTTTTTTCAGATGGAAACCATATGATCAAAGAGTTTCTTTAAGTGATGGATCATCAATCGTGAGTGACAATGGTGTTTTTGAGGGTCTTTACAAAAACAGGACGGGCCTTGTGCCCTTGAGGGTCTCACACAATGAAACGAACGGGATGTGCCTATTTCTTTGAAGGGTCCATACAATGAAGCAGGATGTGCCAATTATATCCTAATCTATAAACTGATCGATCACAGGCAGGCATGTCCTGAGCAACAGATGGTTCCTGCAAATCCTTATTAGAATCTTATCTTATTAGAACGTTTTACTTCCCCTCCAGCATAGGGAAGTGAATGAATGGTCACACAAACAGGAGGTTTCAATATCTAAGCTATTTATGTTAGCAAAGGTTTTACTAAGTTTTAAAGTAAGTATGTTGTGCCCCCACAATCCTACAATTATTAAGCTTCATAAGGATTGGCATGGCTCTCACACCTTGGATGAGTGCTTGCCCAGGTGCACGTCCCAGGGACACAAAGGACATATTGCCCCAGCCCACAGGGTACATTCATGGGTACCTCCACCAAAGTTTTTGGCAACTTGCAGCATGGCGGGGGGGGGGGGGATCACACCGCCCCCGACACTCACCCCTGAGGAACTCACTAAGAACAATAAAAACTGATAAACCAGATAGTAAAAGGTTAAAAAAGAAAATGAAACTAAGGACATTTTTAAAGATCTAGGTACAAAGATAACAAACAATACAACTATTAACCTTCTTAAATGCAAAAAAATTGTGATTAAAAGAACAGACAATACATATCTGATAGAGACACATGCATAAGGAAATTACCACATAATTATCAATATAACAGAGTTGAGACCAAATATCTGAGACATGCCAGCAAATATGAATGGGCTTAACATCTATTAAAGAAAAAAATGTATGGCTCACAAAACAAGATGCAAGTATATGCTGTATACAAGAATATACCTAAAACACCTATTCAGAAAGGCTAAAAATAGAGATGGACAAACGTATACCAGGAAACTGGTAGGAGGAGGAGCGAGCCTGGTCTCAGACAAAGTAGAAATCAAGCCTCCCAAAACAAAGAAGGCTATTTGGTGCTAAACACTACAATTCATCGTGAAGATGTGATACTTAGGAATATTTATACACTGACCAATGCAACGACTACCTTATGGAGCAAAAACCATGGAAGAGTCAAGGAGACATAGGTAGAAACACACTAATCATAGGAGGCTTTCATACACCTCTCTCAGTATCAGACAGATTAAGTGAACAAAAAAATAAGTGAGGAGATAGATATAAACAACTTAAGCAGCTTAGTAAGATACAGACGATGAATATATATATGAAACTTGAAACCTTGATATTAGAGATAATAGAGAATACACCTCAGATATCTGTAGTACACACACAAAATTGAGCAAATATTAAGTCACAAGGAAAACAGTGATTTCCATTATTACATGGACATGATATAAACAATACTCTGGTCACAATGCAGTAAAACCAGAAATTACAAAAACAGAAAGGTCCTTTCCTGTGGATATTTTAAATCCTTTTATTAAACAACTATTCAGTGAAAAGGGGAATACAAACTGAAATCATAGATTTTCAAAAATAATGATCGTTTAAAACATTCTGTCTCAGTTGTTTGCTCCATATCTTAAATTATGTGATAAGAAAAAGGAAGTCTTGATAAATTTTCTTATAAAAATTACTTTAATTCTCAATGTTTCTAATGTTCAATTACAGTATACTAAATGTTTTTAAAGATCTTATTTATTTCTCTGATCTCACACTTCTGTGCAAAGTAGAACTGCCTGTACTGTGCAAGCCTCTGCAGAAATGAATTTGAAAAACTGGATAAGATAGATAACTACCTATGGAAATACAGATTACCAAAATTGACTCCATTAGGGGTAAAAAGCTTAAAGGATCAATTTCTAAAAAAATATGTGGAGAATATTTTTTTTTAATTTATTTGACAGAGAGAAACACAGCCAGAGAGGGAAACAAGCAGGGGGAGTGAGAGAGGGAGAAGCAGGCTTCCCGCCGAGCAGGGAGCCCGATGTGGGACTCCATCCCGGGTCTCCAGGATCATGACCTGAGCCGAAGGCAGTGGCTTAACCAACTGAGCCACCCAGGCGTCCCGAGGAGAATATTATTAAACAACTATGCCACAGTGAAAGCACCAAGTCCTAAGGACCACATAGTCCCAGTAATTCCCAGATTATTCTAGAGCATTGTAACAGAACGATAATGTTCTAATTCCTTTTATTTTTTTCTACTTCCTTTTATGAAGCATGCATAATACTGATACCTAAACCTAAAAGAAAGACAATTTTTAAAAAAAAGAAAGGAAACTTCAGGTAAGTATCACTTGTGAATATGATACAAAAATACTACATCAAGTATTAGGAGACAGAATAAAATACCATATTTAAGAAATGTATCGCGACCAAATGACATTCATTCCAGAAATGCAGGTTTGTTTTGGTATTAAGAAATACAACAGGGTGCCTGGGTAGCTCAGTGGGTTAAGCCTCTGCCTTTGGCTCAGGTCATGATTTCAGGGTCCTAGGATTGAGGCCCCGCATCCGGCTGTCTGCTCAGCAGGGAGTCTGCTTTTCCCACTCTCTCTGCCTGCCTCTCTGCCTACTTGTGATCTCTCTCTCTCTGTCGCATAAATAAATAAATTCTTTTAAAAAAAAAGAAATACAATATAATTAGTCATGTGCCTGGGTGACTCAGTTGAGCATCTGCCTTTGGCTCAGGTCATGATCCCAGGGTCCTGGGATTGAGCCCTGCATCGGGCTCTCTGCTTAGTGGAGAGCTTGCTTCTCCCTCTCTCTCTGCCTGCTGCTCCCCCTGCTTGTGTGCTCGCGCTCTCTCTCTCTCTGTCTCTCTCTCTCTCTCTCTGTCAAATAAATAAATAAAATCTTTTAAAAAGAAATATAATCATACAGCATACTAATATATCTAAGGAAAATAACTATATAATTATTCTCATATACACTGAAGAAGCCTTTAACAAAATTCAATACCCAGGCATTCAGGAATAAAGAACTGTAAGATAATTTAACATAGATACTATATGTATATACCATATTCTTCAATCTAGTATCTTTTTTTTAAGATTTTACTTATTTGACAGAGAGAAACACAGCCAGAGAGGGAACACAAGCAGGGGGAGTGAGAGAGGGAGAAGCAGGCTTCCCACTGAGCAGGGAGCCTGATGTGGGGCTCCATTCCAGGTCTTCGGGATCATGACCTGAGCCGAAGGCAGTTGCTTAACCAACTGAGCCACCCAGGCTCCCTTTCAATCTAGTATTTTAATGAAGAACACTAAAATCATTTCCCCCAGTTTCAGGAAGAAGGCATATATTGTCAGCTATCCCCATTACTATTCCAAATTTTACTGCAGAATTTGCCAATTCAGTTAAACAAGAGAAACCAATTAGAGACCAAGACTAGGTAAAGAAGATATGAAACTCTCCTTGCAGATGATATGATAATATATCTAGAAACCACAGGAAAATCAATGATAAAACTAACTTGGGCAATAAAAGAATTCAGTAAGATAGCAGGACATGAAGTTAACATATAAAATCAATAGCTTTTATAAACAAGATATAAACATGCCTGGGGCATTGTTGTGATGTAGAAAATTAAGGAAATGCTCAAAAAAGGATGGGATATTTTGAAAGAGCACGGCATTAGCCAACCCAAAAGAGTTCCCAGTGATCAAAGATGGAACAATTTGAGCAACAACAAAAAAAATAATACTGGATTATAACCCAAAGAATAAAATAGATATCCATAAGTCTTTAATATAACTAAATAACTGAATAAATAAACAAATAAGGGGGAAGAAGGGACAGATCTTTCTTACAGAGGAATTCCAATTAATAAATGTAGAAGGGCTGAGGGAAATAGAAAGTCACCATTAGGATAGCACAGTAATAATTCTTGCAGGCAAGATATCCACCAGTGGATGCTAAAATAAGCTCATGACAGTTTGAGGAGAAAGAGAATGTTGTTATAACTTTATAAAAGTATCTCCTCTGAGGGTGCCTGGGTGGCTCAGTGGGTTAAAGCATCTGCCTTCGTCTCAGGTCATGATCTCAGGGTCCTGGGATAGATGCCCGCATCGGGCTCTCTGCTCATCCGGGAGCCTGCTTCCTCCTCTCTGTGTGTCTGCCTCTCTACCTACTTGTGAGCTCTATCTCTGTCAAATAAATAAAATCTTTTTTAAAAAAGAAGTATCTCCTCTGCAATGTTCATTAATTACAAAGGGAAATACAGTAACCTAACAGTGGAGAAAACCAGCAAGACACTACCTTAACCGGGGCGCCTGGGTGGCTCAGTTGGTTGAGTGACTGCCTTCGGCTCAGGTCATGATCCTGGAGACCTGGGATCGAGTCCCACATCGGGCTTCCTGCTCGGCGGGAAGCCTGCTTCTCCCTCTCCCACTCCCCCTGCTTGTGTTCCCTCTCTGGCTGTGTTTCTCTCTGTCAAATAAATAAATAAAATCTTAAAAAAAAAAAAAAGACACTACCTTAACCAAATGATCAAGCTTAATATCACCACTGGTAGGACATCGGCATTATATGTCCCTGATATAATGAAATGGGAAGGACACAGCATTATTTTTGTGGTGTTCTTGCCAAAAATGGGTAACTTTAATCACGAGAAAACATCAGACAAGCCCAAATTGTAGGGATAGTCTCTAAAATACATGACCAGTTCTCTTCAAAAGTATCAAGGTCTTGAAAGACAAAGACTAAGAAACTGTCACAAATTGGACAGTCTAAGGAGACATGACAACTAATTGCAATGTGGAATCATGGATTGAATTCTGGAACAGAAGGATATTAACCAGAAAATTAGTGACATTTTCAATAAAATCTGTAGGTTAGGGGCGCCTGGGTGGCTCAGTTGGTTAAGCGACTGCCTTCGGCTCAGGTCATGATCCCAGACACCCAGGATTGAGTCCCACATCGGGCTCCCTGCTCGGCAGGAAGCCTGCTTCTCCCTCTCTCACTCCCCTTGCTTGTGTTCCCTCTCTGACTGTGTTTCTCTCTGTCAAATAAATAAAATCTTTTAAAAAATTTAAAAAAATAAAATCCGTAGTTAATTAATAGTATTATAGCAATGCTAATCTTCTGGTTTAGGTCATTGTACTCTGGTATATAAGATGTTAACATTAGAATAAACTATATGAAGGGTATGTGGGAACTCTGTACTATTTTTGTAACTTTTTTGTATGTCGATTTCTAAGTAGGGGCACCTGGGTGGCTCAGTTAGTTAAGCATCCCACTCTTTGATTTTGGTGCAGGTGGTCATCTCAGGGTCATGAGATCTAGCCTCACGTCAAGCTCCATGCTAGGCATGGATCCTGCTTAAGATTCTTTCTCTCTCCCTCTCCCCCCGCAAAAAAAAAAAACAAAACAACAACATAATTCCTATTAAAATCTCAGAAAGAAAAAAAATTAAGCAAAATAATTTCTAAGTAAATAAAAAATAAAGTGGTGCCTAAATAAGTAATTAGAAGTTATCAGAGAATAAACTGCTTAATTTGAGAGTTAAGGATTGTTTGTTTTATCAAACTTTTCAATTTTTTAAATTTGTATTACATTTTATTTTTTCAGTGTTCCAAGATTCATTGTTTATGCCCCATGCCCAGTGCTCCGTGCATATCTAACTGTTTTATCAAACCTATATTGTTGATTTAAATTCAAGGAGCCCTAGAAAATAATTCAAGAGGGATTTTTTTACTCTGTTAAATCCAGAACAAACTGGCTTCCCTGTTAGTACTTCAGACCCTTTCCAAATGGAAGTTGATCCAGCCATTTAGGTAGTTAGAGATATCTCTTGTTGAAGAGTAGGTGAGGTTAGTCTTTTTAAAAGAATATTAAATGGTGTTAGTTTCATACTGATGGTCTTCTCGAGATGTATACAATGTCTTCTCAGGTATTCCGGAAGGACCTCATCAGTGCCATGAAACTTCCAGATTCTCATCACATTAATCCTGACAGCTATTACCTCTTTGCGGATACATGGAAGGAAGAATGGGAAAAGGGAGTCCAGGTACCAGCCAGTCCAGACAATGTTCCACAGCCTTCCCTCAGGTATTTGCATGCTTGTACCTTTGACTTAGGGAATGATTAGTATTACAGTTATCTGTGTGTGGGTTGAGGGGAGGCTGCTTGGCTAATTATATATTCATAATACAAAGTCACATACCATGTTCACCAATTCACTCAGACTGGTGACAGATGATACCAGGCAAGGGTAGGTCAGTAGTTAAAGTCAATCTCATTTATTCAGAGATATGATATGTGCCCATTCACTATTTGAAGTCCAAGCTGAAATTGTGATAAGGTTTTGGAGCATAGGATTTCCAAGTCTAACTCAACAATCAGTAGCATTTAGTAGTCTTTGAAGAGAAACAGAGCATTGATTACATAACTGTACAATAATCCTATTAATATATAACCCCATGAGAAGCTGCTTCATTATAATAGGGGCCTCATAGTGATAACACCTGTAAGTAGAGTGCCAAAACATTTAGTTTGTAAAAAACATAAAACCCAAATGAAAGGGGATGACTAGAATATCGGGTTGACTATAAGTACATAACCTTCATTTACAACACTTGAGAAGAAAATTTAAGTAGGGGAGGACTTTTCTGCCAGAGGAAGTAGTAATTACAGTGCCTCAAGAGTAATGACTGGTTTGGAAGTCATTTTTCTGTACTAGTCTTTGTGGTCCCAGTACTTTGCACCAAGGCTGGCATGAAGTAAAATGCTCGGTGTAAGTTTGAGTGAGGGAAGAAAGGAATAAGAGGAATAGCACCAGATAAGGGACCTGGTGGGACCTGCTACATACTATGAGAAATACCTCATTGTACATCTATCTTTTTCTAGTACATGTTAGCTTCTTGAAGGGCAAAGATCACGTCCTTGACTTCTGTGCCCCTAGCATTGGATTCTTAGATCCTAGTCATGCCTCAGAAATGTTTGTCAGATCACTTCTAGAAATCCAAGTCTGTGCTGTTGAGGAAAGCTCTCATAGTCTTGCTCCACACAATTCCTCAGCCTCACTAGCTCCATCCATCAACACCATCTCCTATCTCCTGAAAATCAGAACAGCATCATGAATGAACACAAGAGTCAGACATTTTCATGTCCTTCTTGTCAGTATTTTTATTAGCCATAGCAGTAATATTGGGGTCTCTCAGATATATAGGTGTAGATAGAGATATGAGCAATCATCACAAGTAGAGGAGTGAAAAAGGCATAAGAGAATGTGATAGTGGGCACATGAAGGCACAATACTGTGTGATTAGAAGAGAAAAGGAAGACAAGATGTGTCTGTAAGCTGCCTAAAAGCAGAGCCCCTATTGTCAAGCAGGAGGTTTTCAATACACACTTACTGGTGTAAGGAGTCTAGGACAAAGAAAGCAAAGAGGAAAAGTGATGTTATGAAAGAAAATTAGTGAAGAACTAAATGATATTATAAATAAGAAAAACAAAGATGAGGATAAGAAGGGAAAGGCATAAAAACAAAGAAGGTTAGGGAATAACAGTAAGAAGGACTAATAAACCTTCTATTTTAGGACACCTGCATGACTCAGTTGGTTGTGTCTACCTTCAGCTCAGGTCATGATCCCAGGGTCCTGGATCAAGCCCGACATCAGGCTCCTGCTCAGCGGAGAGCCTGCTTCTCCCTCTCCCTCTGCCTGCCGCTCTGCCTACTCACGCTTTCTCTCTATCTGTCAGACAAATAAATAAAATCTTTGAAAAGATGGATAGATAGATAGATAGATAGATAGATAGATAGATAGATAGATAGGTTTTTGTATATTCACATTTACGCAGCTATCACCACTGTGTAAATCCAGAACATTTTCATTACAGAAAGAAACCCCACATCTGTTAGCAGTTACTCTTCATTTTCCCCTTCCCCTGGCTCCTGGAAATCACTGTATTAGTCTGGTAAGGTTGTCATAACAAAATACCACAGACTGGATGGCTTAAAACACTGAAGTTTATTTTCTCACAATCTGAAGGCTAGAAGTCCAGGATCAAGTTGCCATCAGGGTTAGGATCCAGTGAAGCCTCTCTTCCTGGCTTGTAGACAGCCACCTTCCTTTGTGCACATAGGGAGAGAGAGAGAGACAGACAGAGATGGAGATCTGGTGTCTCTTCCTCTTCTTATAAAAACACCAACCCTATCAGATAGGTCCCTGCTCTATAACCTCCCTTAACCTCTGTTATCTCTGGATAGGCCCCACCTTCAAATATAGTCACACTGGGAGTTAAGGCTTCAAGATAAAAATTATTTATTTATTTGAGAGAGAGCACAAGCGGGGTGAGGGGCAGAAGGAGAAACAGACTCCCTTCTGAGTAGGGAGCCCGATGTGGGGCTTGATCCCAGGACTCTGGGTTCATGACCTGAGCCAAAGGCCGCCGCTTAACCAACTGAGCCACCCAGGCGCCCTCTTGTACAAGTTTTTAAGTGGACTTATGTTTTCATTTCTCTTGGGTATATACCTAGGGGTATATTTACTGAGGCATGTGGTAGCTATATCTTTAATGTTTTGAGGAACTGTCAAACTGTTTCCCAAAGTATCTGCATCATTTTACATTCCTACCAGTAATGTGTGAGGGTTCCATTTTCTCCCTGTCTTCACCAACACTTGTTATTCTGTCCTTTTTATTATAGCCATCCTAATGGCTCTGAAGTTTATCTTACTGTAAGTTTAATTTGCATTTGCCTAAGGATGTTGAGCATCTTTTCTTCATGTGCTTTGTAGCCATTTGTATATTCTTTTTGAAAGAGAGCTTTTCTATGGGGCGCCTGGGTGGCTCAGTTGGTTAAGCGACTGCCTTCGGCTCAGGTCATGATCCCATCGATCTGGGATCGAGCCCCACATCGGGCTTCCTGCTTGGCGGGAAACCTGCTTCTCCCTCTCTCACTCCCCTTGCTTGTGTCTGCTTCTCCCTTTCTCACTCCCCTTGCTTGTGTTCCCTCTCTGGCTGTGTTTCTCTCTGTCAAATAAATAAATAAAATCTTTTTAAAAAAAGAAAGAAAGAAAGAGAGCTTTTCTACTTTATTACAAGGAATGATGTGACTTTTTTTCTCTTCCTATGAAACACTACTCTTCAGACAGCCAAAGTGAATTATCTCGGTTTAATTTTTAAGTTCCATCACATTAATTTTGGAATAGATGCCCTCAACTGCCTCAAATCTGACCTGTTAGCGAATAAGGCAACAAAGTTCCCTGACCAGCAGTTTTGGAATGTCCCGTTTTTATATAGTGCATATCCATGTATACCCCCTAGATGTATGTTTTCTTTGGAGAAATTATTGAGACCTTTTCTCCATTTTAAGAATTGGTCTATTTGTTTTTTTATTGCTGAGTTCTAAAAGTTCCTTATGTATTCTGAATACAAGTCTCTTATCAAATATATGATTTACAAATATTTCTCTCCTTCCGTGAGTTGTCTATTCACTTTCTTGGTGGTGTCCTTTGAAGCATGAAAGGTTTTATTCTGATCAAGTCCAATGTATCTGTTTTTTTCTTTGGTTGCTTATCCTTTTGGTGTCACTGCCTAAACCAAGATCTTGACTTTTATACCTGTTTTCTTCCAAGAATTTCATAGTTTTATCTGTTACATTTGTGTCTTTGATCTATTTGAGTTAACTTTTGTATGTGGTGTGAGGTGATAGGGTCAACTTCATTCTTTTGCATGTGGGTATCCATGTGTCCCTACTGATTTGTTGAGCCGCTTCTTTTTTTGAAAGTGGCAGACAGTAAACCCCAACCCCACCCACCTTGGTTCCATGAGTCCCTTATGAACCAGGCAGCTGTGGAAGAAAACATAGTTCTTAAATCACCAAGAAATTCCAGTTTTATTTTTTTAAATCCTCTCTCACAATTCTACCAGGGTGACTTTTTAAGAGCTTTTTCCTACTTTGAACTGAGATGTTGATTTCTCTACTTATACTTCATTCTGTCCAAATATGTTTTTCCCCCCAACACTGTATGACAGAACACTGTTTGTGTTCCTTTTTTATTGGCTAATTTTATAATTTTTGTGTGTTTCTTTTTGTATGTCTTAATTGTTATTTTCATAGATTACGAACCTCCTGGAAGTTAGGGAGGTGCTTTGTACCAGTTTGGTTATTTACACAACTGAGAGAATATTTAAACAGCTTTTGAAATTAAAAGACAGTAGCTTTATTCTCAAAAGCCACAAATAAAAGTATTTTCTTCTGACATAACTGCCAGATCTAAACAAATGTAAATATTTTATAATGAGACCTTACAGTAATTGCTTTTAGATTTAAAACTAGTATCTTCCATGGTCATGTGTTACTTTCATATAAAGAAGAAATGCTAATAATTATTCAATTGTAAAAATTCTGCCTTCCAAATTTTAAAAATCATAAATCAGTGTACATCAAGAGCATGATGGCATTCCTTAAGTCTATGCTAAAGTTTCAATAAAGACTCGTAGAGCAGCTCACAGTAGGGTATAAACAATATTATAATGTAAAAACAAGTCTTCTAATACGTTATTTTGGATTGGCTCTTCCATATTAGTT
This sequence comes from Spilogale gracilis, assembly GCA_004023965.1. Taxonomy (NCBI): domain Eukaryota; kingdom Metazoa; phylum Chordata; class Mammalia; order Carnivora; family Mephitidae; genus Spilogale; species Spilogale gracilis. The sequence continues at coordinate 56,976 of PITA01008074.1, read as the reverse complement.
TTGGTAAAATTAAAAACAAATTGGTTAGTTACTTCTCTACTGGTAGAAATCTCACTTCTCTAGAGAAAATATTCTAAAATATAACTCTTGGAGAAATTTAAGACTGAGTCTAATGTAATACAGTATAGTAGTCTCCCACCCACCATTCCACAGGGGATATGTCCTAAGACCCCTAGTGGATGCCAAAAACTTTGGCTAGTGCCAGCCTCTGTGATTAAGTTTAATTTGTAAATGAGGTACAGTAAAACATTAACAATTATAACTACTAATAAAATGCAACAATTTTAGAAATATTAGTTATGTGATTGTGCTCTCTCAAAATATCTTACTGTACTCACCCTTCTCGTGATGATGTGAGATGATAAAATGCCTCTGTGATGAGATGAAATGAGGTGAATGACATGGGCACCATGATAGAGCATTAGGCTACTATTGACCAAGTGAGACATCAGAAGGAGGATCATCTGCCTCCAGTCTGCCATTGACCTTGGGTAACTGAAACTACAGAAAGGGAAACCACAGAGGAAAGCGGGACTGCTGTAGTTATTTAAGTTAAAATATACATGAAAATATTGGGAAGTAACTCTTTATGAATCCTTCTTTGTATTAGACGATAGGCCATTTACTATAACAGTCATCCCCCAAAGTCTCAGCATCTTAACCCAGTGAAGGTTCTGTTTCTTGTACATATCTCCATGCAGTTTGGGTTGGGATGTGAGTCACCTCTGCCCCATATAGTTCTTCAGGGACTCAGGCTCTTTTTATGAGGTACTCCTCTATTGGCTAGGCCCATTTCCACTCCCTTTTCTCCACCCCCAAATTCTAATTCCAGTCTGCAAGAAAAGAAAAGACAGCATGGAGGGTTACAGAGGTAAAATGGGGGGGGGGCTAGGATTTGAAGTGGCTTATCCACCCATATTCCATTAGGCAGAACTCACTCAATTGGCCCCACTGCAAAGTAAGGCTGGGGAAAGCAGTCTTGCTGTGTACCTAGATGGAAAAGGAAACAATTTGGTGACCACGTGGCATTTCTCTGCTGCTCTTTGATAGAGGCATTGCAAATGAAAAGCTACATGAGCACAGGAACCTTAGGAACCTTACTGATAGTATTCACCACTGTAACCATGTAGTTGATGCTATCTATGATCTGCACTGCCCAGGTTCACATATGGTCTTAGGACCTTTCTACACGATCTCTCAACAGGATAATCTGACTTCTTATACACAGCAGCTCTGGGCTCCCAAGAGTAAGTATTCCAAGAGGTAACACACGGAAGCTGCTAGTCTCAAGGCTGGAGCTCAGAAACTGGCACAGCATTATTTCCACCATACTTTATTAGAGCAGTCACAGAGTTCCCAAACTGAAGGGGAGGGAAGTAGACAGAAGGATAATCAGAGGATTTGTGACCATCTTCAATCTGTCACAGTGGTAGTATTTTTAATGTTTGTATTTCAGTTACTTGCCTAAAACTTGCAGATTAATCAATCAGCTAGAGAAACTTAAATACTAAGAAACCAAACACTTGCTCTTTATTTATTAGCTAATCTACAAGATTGTTAAAATGCTTCAGAATTTTATTTCCTAATGGAATTACGGAAGTAATTTTGGATGTATATAAATTAACTGACTTGATCCCTAGGTTCTTTTTTTTTTTAAAGATTTTATTTATTTATTTGACAGAGAGAGATCACGAGTAGGCAGAGAGGCAGGCAGAGAGAGGAGGAAGCAGGCTCCCTGATGAGCAGAGAACCCGATGCAGGCCTCGATCCCAGGACCCTGAGATCATGACCTGAGCTGAAGGCAGAGGCTTTAACCCACTGAGCCACCCAGGTGCCCGATCCCTGGGTTCAATAACAACTGAAAAGGGAGGGAATGTGATACAGCTGAGTAAGTGAAGTAGATTCTTTCAGAATCTTTGTACCAGCTCTCAAACCAGATTTTTTTCCTTTGTTGCTTTGTCCTTTGTGCACTTGTCTTGTCTCTTCAGTGTAGTATAGTGAAGGGTGGGAGGGGGGTGATTGAGGGGAGGGATACAGACAATTACAGAGCCAGCTTGCACTGTAAGTTCCAGCTGTTTACATAAGTCTGTTCACCACCACAGAAATTTTTTTGAAAACAAGTTCAACAAAGATGATGTTAACTTCATTACGTGCTTTTAGGTAGACTATGGATTTTTTTTTTACACTAGTCAATAATAAATGAGCTTCAGATGGTTTTTTCTTATTTTAGGTTTTCTTTGGTATATTGAAATTAGTTTCTCTTGTAATAAGGTTCTAATAGAAGGAAAGCAGTGCTTCATGTTTGGTTGAAAGGAAGCATTCATAATTTGTATGACAGGCAAGTGGTTGATGTATTTACTGTGTGTATGTATATGTTCTTAACATTATAGGCGAAGTACTGACATATTGTAGAAACAAAAAAGAAAAATGAATTAGAATACAAAATATTAACTGCCTAGTATATGTGCTTATACACACAATAAGTATATATAATAAATGGGAATGTCCTATAACTTGCTTTTTTCACTTAGTAGTATATCACCAATCACTGAAGATACTGAAAGAGGGAATAATAGATATTCAGATAGGCCTGTATTTCTCCTTGGAATGTAAATATTGAACTAACTGGACTATGGAGAGCAACACTTTGTTCACTAAACTCCAGACTCAAATATATAACCACTAATTCAGTATCTCCATTTGTGTGTCCAGTAGACATCCTAGACTTCAAATATCCCAAACTGAACAGTTGATCCTCCCTAACTAGTCCCACCTGTAGTCCCATGTGTAACTGATGGCAGAGCCATTCTTCCTGCTGCAACTGTCTTTTCAGACTTTCAGGCCAAATTTCTTAGAGTCATCTTTGATTCTTCATTGCCTCATACCCCATATTCAGTCTTTTTTAAATTTAAATTCAAGTAGCCAACATATAGTACATCATTAGTCTTAAAAGAGATCTTCTTGGCCCTACTTTCAAAACATCTTCAGATTCCACATAGTAAGTCAAAGGAAGAAGGGCCTTGATGATAAATGGGAGCTCAAGCCTGCCTCCCACTCCACTGTTCCATCTGTTCCATTTCATCCTTATGCCTCCCTCACCTCCCTGCTCTCCTTGCCCCACTGTCTGCACAGCTCCTTTCCTGTTCCGTTCTGTGCAGCAGCAGCCTTCCATTCTTGCTTTCAATTGTAAGAATCAGTAAGAAGTACAATGTACAGAGCACTTTGATACACACATCTTACTTAAAGTTTAAAACAGCCCTTCGGTGGCTTTCCCATTTACTACCGCCCCCAAATTGAGCAGCTTCAAGGATCTATGTTATCATACTCATGGATTCTATAGGGCAGAGTAGGGATGAATTGTCTCTGCTCTGTGATATGTAGGGCCTCATCCAGCAAGACTTGGAATTTGGGGGTGACTCAGTGGCTGGGAGCTAGAGTCATCTGAAGGCTTATGCACTAACGTGTCACCTGGGCTGGGATGGTGTAGACTGTACATGGTTTCACCATATGTTTGGATTTCCTCACAGCAGTAAAGTCTCAGCACAGGGAAACTTTTAGCAGGCCTCGGGCACATGCACGTGTTCCAGCCAACAAGGTGAAAGCTGGATTCCCTTTTATGACCCAGCCTCACACCTCTCATAGCATCACTTTTGCCATATTCCATTGGTGGAGACAGTCACAAGCCTTCCCTGATTCGAGAGGAGAAATAGACTTTGCCCCCGGATGGGAGAGTAGCAGAGTGACATTGTAGAGGAGCATGTGAGATTTTGAAAATAGCAGCCTTCACCAAGGTTATAATTGTCCTTTGTTTCATAAATGAGGCACGGAGTTTTGTAGAGAAGCAATCAGCCCGAGTGGCAAGATTAACAAGGGGAAATTTGGGAAACCATTCCTCGAGCTACTATTACAAGGGCTTCCTATTTAGGTCACTTTTAAGATATTTATTTCAAGCCTTTAAAAAATCCATAGTGATACAATATTTGGGCGATTTCTGTGCTGTTCACAAAGGATCCTAATCCACTCACTAGGAAATGAAGCATAGTCTCTGCCTGCCAGTTATTTAGATCAACCAAAAACACACTGCAGACTCAGTTGTGCATAAGATACAGGAGGAGACCATACACCTTCCTCTTGTAGCTTCCTCTGGATCACAGCAGTGTTCACATGGGCCACAAGTAGCTGGCCTACCTGAGGACCAGGTGGATAGGCCTTTTCCTCTATGGAGCTAAGTAGGTGGCAATGTTGGGTCCTTTTACCAAAGAGAGGTCACTCAAAATTATGGCAATATTCATCTATATTCAAGCATCCAAATTAAAAACTGTGCTTACTTAACTTCATCCTAGCAAAATTGCTCATACCTCTGGGCTTGTGAGCTTTTGCTAATTTGATCACTTGGTCTGGTGACCATTCAAAGAATGTCTGTGTACCTGAGATATATCGGCCAGAGAAGAAAATGACCCAGGGATAATCCTGGAATTTCTCCCAGCTGTAGCAGTGTTACAGGTACTTGAAGATGTTAAAGCTGCATTTAAAAAAAAAATCCCAGGGGCGCCTGGGTGGCTCAGTTGGTTGGGCGACTGCCTTCGGCTCAGGTCATGATCCCGGAGACCCGGGATCGAGTCCCACATCGGGCTCCCTGCTCGGCAGGAAGCCTGCTTCTCCCTCTCTCAGTCCCTCTGCTTGTGTTCCCTCTCCGGCTGTGTTTCTCTCTGTCAAATAAATAAAATCTTTAAAAAATAAAAAAATAAAATAAAAAATAAAAAAAATAAAAAAAAAATCCCAAAGTAATATTTTTCACTAATTCTCATAGACCCTCCCCTCTAGCATTATAAATATAAAAATTTCACCTTGTTAGGTTTGAATTAACTTTACCTTTTGCCCATGCATTTCCTTGTCTTCAGTATTACCGTTTCAATCTATAATATTTTTACTGTCATAAATTCAGTCCTTAGATTCAAGTCAAGATATATATGAAAAGATGAGTGGCATAACATCATTGTCACCATTATTATAAATTTGGGTTGGAGCATAATATACACACAGAAAAGTGACCAAAGCATAACTGTATAACTCAGTGAATTTACATGAATTAAATAAATGTACTTGTTTAGGGGCGCCTGGGTGGCTCAGTTGGCTGAGTGACTGCCTTCGGCTCGGGTCATGATCCTGGAGACCCGGGATTGAGTCCCACATCAGGCTCCCTGCTCGGCGGGAAGCCTGCTTCTCCCTCTCACTCCCCCTGCTTGTGTTCCCTCTCTGGCTGTGTTTCTCTCTGTCAAATAAATAAAATCTTTTAAAAAAAATAAAAATAAAGGTACTTGTTTAACTGCCACCCAGTTCAAAAAATAGAACATCACCCAACACCCCAGAAACCCTCCTGCTCATACCTAGTAACTGACCTCCCTCTCCACAGGTGACAGTTTTGCCAGTTTTTAACTTCATACTGAGATTAGATTGTTTTGTTCATTGTGGTTGTGAGGTTTATGCATGCTGTTGCATGTAGTAGTTCGTTAAGTTTCACCTCTGTGTCATGTTCCATTGTGTGAATATACCACATTTTATTTATCCATCCTGCTCTTTTTTTAAGATTTTATATATTTATTTGAGAGAGAGAGCATGAGAGGGGAGGAGGTCAGAGGAGAAGCAGACCCCACAGAGTCCCCCATGTGGGACTCGATCCTGGGACTCCGGGATCATGACCTGAGCAGAAGGTAGTTGCTTAACCAACTGAGCCACCCAGGCACCCCTGCATTCTGATCTTGATAGGTATTTGGATTGCTTCCCGTTTTCAGCTAATATGGACATTATATTTTTTTAAGATTTTATTTATTTATTTATGAGAGAGAGATGACAGACAGCACAAGCTGGGGGAGCAGCAGGCAGAAGGAGAAGCAAGCTCCCCACTGAGCAGGGAACCTGATGCAGGACAGGACTCGATCCCAGGACCCTGGGATCATGACCTGAACCAAAGGCAGATGCTTAACCTATTGAGCCACCCAGGTGTCCTGACATTTTTAATTTTTTAGTATACGTGTGTATACTTTCTGTGTTAAGTATATTCCCTGGATTGGGTTTACTAGGTCCTAGGGTATGCATATATTCAGCTATGATATCTGCTGCCAAGTAGTTTGCCAGAGTGGTTGTACCAATTCACACTCCGACCAGCAGTGTAAGAGAGGTTTGTTTACTCCACTTCCTTATTAACACTTAAGTTAATGTCAGTTTTTGGTCAGTCTTTCCAAGTTTAGCCATTCTGGTAGGTAATAGTAGTTATGATTTCGATTTACATGTCTGTGGTAACTGATGAGGTTGAAAACCCTTAAAAATAAGTTTTCTTGCCGTCTGGATAACCTTATTTGGGAAGTGTCTGTTCAGGTTTCTTGCCTACTATTTAATTGGATTGCCTGTCTTTTTCTAATTGATTTGTAAGAATTTATTATATATTGGTGATAAACAGAAGTTTTTAAATCTCTTCCTTTATGGCTGATGGCTTTTGTATCTTATTTAAAATATATTTGCCTTCAAGGCACTTGGCAGCCTCAGTCAGAGAAGCATGTGATTCTCGATCCTTAGGGTCATGAGTTTGAACCCACATTGTATATAGAGATTACTTAAAATAAATATACATTAAAATAAATATATATGTATATATATATGTGTTTGCCTATCCTGAGGTCTCTTCCAGAAGCTTAATAGACGTATTAGTTTATTTCAAGAACATTTATAGTCTACCTTGTTTCACAGAGGATTTGAGACAATTGATATGAATAGTTAGCAAAATATTCCTTTTAGAACAAGACAAATCTTAAAAAAAAATTAGATATCCTATAATTACCTCATAGGCCAAGCACAAATAAGCATAGCTTATTTAATCTCATTGTCTTTGGAGAATTCATATGCATGTCTTGTCCTTTGCAGTTGGGTTCATTTCAGTTGGAAGCAGGCCTCTGTCAGCAGTTCCCAAATTTTTAGCTTCAAATAATATTTTAGGGTTCTGGTTTCTTCCTCAGATATTTGTTGCCTTTAGCTTTAAAAACTCTACATGGTAGAAAAATTAAAATGTGCAAATGCATGTACTTATTAACTTTATTCAACATATATTATGTGGACTCAGAACCTTTTGGAAGAATGCTTGGGAAGAAATATTTACTGTATATTTACAAGGTGGACTATGCCTATATATACTTATATGTATTCTATGAATACATTTATGTTTATGAATTCTTCTACATCTATAGTGACTTGAGTAAAGAAACTAGCTCCAGAAGCCCTTCAGAGAAATAATTTTCATTATTTTATGATATATATATTTCTTTCTCTTTTTTTTACAGGGCCCACTCTGTTCTTTTATTTCCAAGGAATAAGAATCCTTATTTCTTCTTGTTTATGTTTTCTGATGCTTTGTGAAGTATCTAAAACATTGACTATAAAATGAGTTATTGGTATGAGAAACTTCTAGTTCTTCCCTTGCTAGATTTCTTTGCCTCGGGCTCCTAAGGTGTCAGGAGGAGGGAGGGGAAATAATGGGTTTGCTCATTCCTGCTGGAGAAGTTGATGGAAGAACAGGAATCTTTCATCCCATCATGTTACCCTGGCCCAGACTTCTGTTCACTATTGTGTATGGCTGGGAAATGCCTGGAGTTTATATAAGTCCATGGCCTCTTGGCTTTACCTCACCTACATAAGTAGTGAAAATAATAAGAAATATAACAACAATAGCATTATTGAACATCTATTTTTTACTATATGCTAAGCACTATATATATTTTTTACTTTGTGCAATTATAATAATCCTATAAGTTTGATATTTACTTTTTAGCTAGGCAACTGAGCCTTCTAGAAATTAAGTAGTTCCCCAAGATCACTATGTGAGTAAGTGGCAGAAATAACAGTCTTCTGTGAGTCTTTACCCTATACTCTTTACCACCGTCCAGTGTTGCCTCCATGGCAGAAAATCATGGGCTTAGCCAAAGTATATCTTTGGTATGGAATCTGGCTGTGCCTTTGTGCTTGTATCATCTCTTCCTCGGTTTCCCCTTCTAATCAAATGTGGTGGCTATTACACCAAGAACATCCAGTGCAACATTTTATTAGAATGAATGGTAAAAGGGACCCAGAGCAAAGAGGAAAAATGAAACATTACATTAGCAGTCAGACTGTTCACAGCAGATCACAAAACTGAATTTGTAGAACCACTTACTTTCTAGAAAGGGGTCTGCCATACATCTCAGTTGAGAGCATTCAGCTCCACTGTGCTCAAACCAGTCAGTGCCTAGAATCTGTCATTTGTTGACTTATCAGTATCTTTCTTCTACTTTTCTAGGGTTGTAGCCGAGAAGGTAAAAGATGTTCTGTATATGCGGCCCCGGAAGTACATCCACTGCTCCAGCTCGGAAACCACAGAACCTGGCTACATCAACATCATGGAACTGGCAGCATCTGTATGTCGCTATGACTTAGACGACATGGACATCTTCTGGCTCCAGGAACTCAATGAAGACCTTGCAGAAATGGGTGAGTTGTTTTCTCACAAGTAAGTTGCTCCTTGACTTGCCTCGTGATTTTTTTTTAAGGTGTTGGAAACATTTAACTTGCTTTCATCTTGTGCCTTTTTTTTCTTTTCTGGCCTTTTTGTTTATTTTTCTCTTTCATCTTACCTTAATGAGGCATTTCTTGAAATGCATAAATATATTGAAATAGAGCAATAACATTTAGATCTGACCTTTTCTTTCCTTGTTTGTGTTGAATAGCACAGATCAGGGATGTAGGTTTCATAAGATTGTTTTCCAGTTCTGATTGTGAGAGTGGCCATGGCTTATTGGACTTCTAGTTAAGGTAGATTCTAAAGCTGGTTCCTGGCTCAGCTCTGAAAAGCACTCTGATTAGTGGGCAGGGCCAGGGGCAGCAGCACTTCTGCCATCTCTGCCAGCTAGAGAGAAGCTGTAACTTCAGCAGGAGGCAGCAGCACTGCACCTGACAGGTCGATGTGACCAGCAAGCCTTCATGCGAGACTTGTAATTTTCCTGCTGGAAGAATGGCAAGCTTAGGGCAAAACATTCCCAGAGCAGTTCTTAGCTGCCTCACTACCCTTTGTGAGTTCTGAAGTTGTCATGCAGTTCTCAAAAACTTAAATTAAGCAAAGGCAAGCAAACAAAAAAATCTTGGAAGTAAACATAATAATAGTTTTAAAGTAAATGTATGCCCTACAGCACCATACCAGAGATGCTGGGAGATGCTAGGCTGAAAGGAAACACATTTTATTCTTACAGCTCTTTGACCACTCTTTAGTCTGAGCAATGTTTGGACCTATGGAACTGTGGGTGGTCTTTATTTTATTTATTTATTTATTCATTCATTCATTCATTCATTCATTTATTTATTTATTTATTTGGCAGAGAGAAATACAGCTAGCTAGAGAGGGAACCACAAGCAAGGGGAGTGAGGGGGAGAAGCAGGCTTCCCGCCGAGCAGGGGCTCGATCCTGGGACTCTGGGATCATGACCTGAGCCAAAGGCAGTTGCTTAACCAACTGAGCCACCCAGGTGCCCCTGTGGGTGGTTTTTAAGTCTCCATATGAGATACACAGAAGCACACAATTGATTTCATTTTTGTTTGAATCACATTTGTCCATCATTAGTACAAGGATCAGTCGTTTTACTTTTCTTCCCTCCCTCCTTTTTTTTCCTTTTTCTTTTGAGGTTGGTATCTGAATGCCTATGAATAAAAACATAAAATTATATTAAATCCAGTTTGGTGTGATGGTGGTAGTTATTCTAGTCACTAACCAGTACTTTTTATTTTTTAAAACTTACTATTTTGTGCCTTTTCTTACTCTGCCTTCTAAGAGGAAATAAGAGATGTCAGCTTACGGTGCAAACCACAAAGGGAAGAGAATAAAAGACAGACAGAGGGGGAAAATCAGAGTATGAGAGCATAATCAAGTGGATTGATGGCTCAATGTGCAGTTGTATTTATGAACCCTATGACATTCCGTATACATTATGATCATTACAGGGCTGCCTTCAGTATGGTGAGGTCCCTTTGGTATTTTTCAGTTAATCCCCTTTAGGATTGATCAGCTTTTTTATTTTAGAATAGTTACGGATTTACAGAAAAGTATACATTTAATACAGTTGCCCTATGCCCCTCACAGTTTCAGTTTCCCCTAATGTTAATAACATCTCACTTGATGATGGTACATTTGTCTAAGCTAAGGAACCAGCACAAGTACATTTCTATTAACTAACTTCTAGACTGTACTGGGATTTCACCAGTTTTTCCACTAATGACCTTTTCCCATTCCAGAATCCCACCCAGGACACCACATTGCATTTAGGCTTAGAAGAGTTTTAAAAGAGGATTGCTTTACCTCAAGTTTTACTCTTTAGAGTAAATGATATTGTAGTAAGACTTCTAAGAGCTTAAAATAAACTTCTAAAAAGAACATTAAACTAAGCATATTTTTGGTTCAGATTAAGGAATTTAAAAAATTGAGTGCTTACTACATACTGGTCACTATACTTAAGCAGTGTACAAACATTACCTCATTTCATCCTCACAAGAAATCAGTGAGTTTGTATTATGGTCCTCTTACAGATAATGAAACTAAGCCCTAAAGAGGATAAATAACTTGTCAAGGTTTATATAACCAATTTGGTGTCAAGTGGGAATTTGAATCTAAGTGCTCTAATAACCAGGCGCTGTCCTCCTCTACTCCAAAAAAAAAAAAAAATGTGTAATTTGTCTTGGCTGGAAAAATGAAACATACTACCTGGGTAGTTTTTGCTTTCATAAGTATCTACAACACTAAAAGCATAGTTTATATGGAATTCCAGAATTTCTTTTTATATCTTATATAACAAATGAATTAGAGTATTTGGGTGAATTTGTTTTGGATCATTTTGAGAATTAGTCCCGAGTTTACAAGCTGTTAAATATATATATGCTCTCACAGAACCATTAGTCCCCTAAAAAGAAATATGTTTAGTTGTTGTCTGAATCCACCATATGAATCTTTTAGTTGGGTTTATTAAGTTTGTAAAACTAAGAAAAATTAAAAGTATAGAAGGAAAGGGAATAAAGAGGCAAAAAAAGTAATTTCAGAATTTGCAGTTAGACTTTTGTGGATGCTAATAGATTTCTCTTATATACAGTTGCCATTGGAAAATATTATTGGATACTTTCAGATGTCAGGTTTAAAAAACAAAATATTTCATACGTATAATGACATACACAGTACTTAGAATTTTCTATTATGACTTTTTGTATGAAAATTTTCTCGTATAATCGTTAGATGTGCTCTGGACTAATATGCTAAGAATGAATTATTATTTATGTCCAAATAGTTAGGTGATCCTAATTATCTTATTCTGTAAATTAAAGTGTTCAAAATTATAAAGCTCAGTGAAAGTTCACCCTCAGAGGGAATAAGAGAAAACAGATGTAGGAGGGGACTGGTTAGGATGTAGACAGAAAACTGAAGGGGTCAGTAATACATCCTACACGGAATGTAGTAAAATGTATTTCTCCTTTCATATGTCAGACACTAATATGTGATAATAAGTAAATACTAGAATATCTCTAGTAAAAGGTTCTTTGAAATCTGGTTGTTTTAGATCAGGGAGGAGATGGTTTTTTATCTTTTAGAATCCCTCCATCCCGGCACCTAGCTCACAATAGGTGCATTGGCAATGACAGCTGACTGATGGGTTGATTGATTGTTTCTATTTCTGTGCAGGTTATGGGCCAGTTGATGAGAATCTTATGGAAAAGACAGTAGAAGTCCTGGAACGCCATTGCCATGAAAATATGAACCATGCTATCGAGACAGAGGAAGGGCTAGGCATAGAGTATGATGAAGATGTGATCTGTGATGTGTGCCGGTCTCCAGACAGTGAAGAAGGGAATGACATGGTGTTCTGTGATAAGTGTAACGTCTGTGTGCATCAGGTTAGTGAGAGTGGAGACCACCACCTCCTAACGGTCAGCCTTTCTGAAGCTCAGTGATGGTCTCCCACACCCATATTTGGGTAACAAATTGCATTTAATAAGGGTGAAAATAAAGATTTGGCCAGGCTGTTCTTTAGTAATTCCTTTAGAAACAATACTAATGATCCCCAAGGTGACTTACTTTACTAACTTTAACCCAGAAGCTAAACCCAGATCTTTATTATATTCTTCATACCTATGCCATTGTGTTTGCCTTGTTCAAGACTTTTATCATTCCCTGGGGAGTCTCCTTGTTGCCTGCCTGGGAGTCTCTCCTTCACCTTCAAATCCTGTTACATCATCAGGTCACACTCGTGGTTCCTAACCTTGATGAGATTATACTTCTTCTGGGTGGAAGTCTGGACTCTCTACCCCAGCCTTCTCCAGTCCTACCCATATATAACTCCCAGGAAGCTGAGTCTGCTATGCTTCTAAAGATCATAGAATTTTAGGACTGTAGACACCATCCCACTCCTCAGTTTTGCAGCTAATACCAGGAAAGATGAAGTGACTTTACCCAAGCTCTTACAGCTAGTTATTTGTCTTCCTTTCTACCACAGTGCCTTTTTAATTGATGATGATGATGATGATTATCAGCTCTTTCCTTCCCCTCATAAGCCCTATGCTCCAGCAAAATAAGTTTACTTGATGGGGCAGTGATGATTATTCCTGATACTGTCCTGTCTCCATGTTTTGGCCACACTCCAATTTAAAATGCTTTCTCCCACCTCCACCTATAAAAAAATCTACAGAACTTCCAAGATTTGATTTAAATCTTTTCTTGCACTCCCCTAAGTAATTTTTCACTCTTATGAACCTGTGTGTGTTTCATTTATCTCATTAATTTATCTAGCAAATAGGTATGCAACACCATCCACCATCCCATGTGCCAGGACTATGCCACATGCTGAAGACACAGTCAGTGACGAAGAGGCAGACATGGTCTTTGCCCCCAGGGTCATCAGAGTCTGGTATAGGGGCTACAAAGATACTTCCCAGTTAGCACAGTATGCTGTGTGTTTTTGTATATAGAGAAGTCCATGCTGCTGTGAAAGTGCATGGGAGGGTTGGGGATTAGGGACAACTTCTAAGAAGTGGCATGGCATGGAAGCTGAATCTAAATGCCACAAAGAACATCAGGGGAAGTTCAGGCAGAGAGGAGAACACATTCAGGCAGGGTAGTGAGAGTGGGCAAAGTATATCAGAGGCAACTCTGGAGCTGTTCAGAGCTGGGGAAGGTAGTGGGGTGGAGCAGAGGGGGATGGAGAGTGAGGGTAGAGGGGGACACAGGAGCCACAGGTGACGGGCCTTCACTGACAGACTAAGGAACTTTGGTTTTGTCTTATCAACCCTGAAGGCTATGAACTGTATTTTAGAGAGATCATTCTGGCCACAAAATGACTAAAATGATTAGGTAACGCAGTGGAGCACCTGGCTGGCTCAGTCCATAGAGCATGTGACTCTTGATCTCGGGGTCCTGAATTTGAGCTCCGTGTTGGGCATAGAGATTACTTAATTTTTAATAAATAAAATGATTGGGTAACACAAGAGATTGAGAAAAAAACAGGGCTTACAACTTTAATTACCTGGGCCACCTAACTCACCCAATATGAGGCTCTTTAAAGTCTTTATGCCATTTTATATAAATGTTCATATAGTTTGCTAGAGAAATATTAATGTATTCGATAATATGGTACTGCCCTTGGTCCTATTGGGATTTAGGTAATATACCATATATGTACTTACTACTTTCCTAAGATCTGAGCAATTCTGAATTTCCTTGTTTCTCACCGTAGGGTTTTCAGATAAATTATTGTAGGCTTGAAGGGAAAATAGTACAAAGGTCATTAAAGAACTGTTTTCAGATTCCTTGACTAAAAAAATGAAATGTAGCTTAATAATGTTCCTCAGAGATTATTTGTTTTGAGACTATATCCAGTAATCACTATAAATGATGCACTTTCCTCACGTAGAAAGTGATGACAATAACACCTGACCAGGCCTTGCAGAATATAAACTGGTATGTATTAAAGCTGGATGTTGGTGCCACATAAAGTTTCATATAAAAGAGATTCTTCCAAAGTGAGTACATGCACTTGACTTCTAAAGAGAAGTACTTAGGTTAGAGCTCCCTCTGTTGACTGAAAAGTGACTTAAAATTATTTGGAGGATTTGGTTTACTCCTTAACAGAATCAGGGACATATTGACATCTGTATTTATTAAACATAATTTTTCTTCCTTATTGCCACCACATTACGTCAAATGTTTGTTCCTCTGTGACTGTAACACACTTGTGTCAGTACTTTATAAGAGAGGTTTACATCAGTAGCCTTGAGATACTAACATTAAAAATGTGAAAATTGGGAGCATTCCAAGTCCCTTTGTAGGTTCCATTTTTGGTTCTTAGCCCAGGTATTGAACACTCAAACTGAGGCCTAAATTAATTTGTCTAAAGGCACATTCTCATAGTTTTTTATATCTGTCATACATATGTTTGGCACTGAGTTTATTAACCCCTTGAAATTATATGTAAAATATATGTCTGTGCATGTGTAGAATTTTCTCAAGAGAGTCCACAGCCTTCATCATGTTGTGGTCCAGAAGAAATTGAGAACTACTGCTATAAAATACAAGCTTCTATGATCCTGTGACCATGAATAAGTCTACACAAGGGCTCAGTAATGATTTTCTGCCCCATGGAAGGGCCAGGAGATACAGGGTATTCCTAGAACCACTGTTTTTTTTTCTGCTGGTCTGAAGGAGGTGCTGTTTTAGGAGGAAGCTTGCTTTCATTTCCTAGCCAACTTTCTGGACCTCAGAGAAAGAAAAGCTTTGAAGGTCAGGAACCTTACAGAATGATGCTCTACTGTTGTAAGAGCAGCTTGGTTGGAGTTCGGCTTCTGTTCTTGACCTAAATTAATCTGTTCTACCAAACCGCCTGTTTGATCTCAGTATAGAAAGCATTCCAGATAAACCGATAATAAATGACCTACCTCCAGTGACCTTACAGTCTCACTGAGGAAATGAAACATAACAGCTAAAGTAGAGAAGAATACACGTTGCCAACCATGTATCTGGTGAGGGGAAGCCATGTTGAGTAGAGGGCAGGGGTCAAGAAGTAGAGCAGACACATGAGGCTATATGTAGAGGTGAGGAACATCAGGCTTTAGATCAGAAGCCAGCAGACTTTTTCTTTAAAGGGCCAGATAATAAATACTGTAGACTTTGAGAGCCACATACAGTCTCTGTTATGTATTCATTTTTTTAAAAACATCACTCTAAAAATATGAAAACCATTCTTAGCTTGTTAGCCTTACAAAACGGGCCTCCACAGTTTGCCAGCCTGTGGTTTAGACAAGGGTGAGGGTAAGAACAGAAGGAATTTCTAGAGGGTTTGTTGCTGCGCAATGGAATGAAATCTTTGCTTTACTAAGAAGAACATGGCAGCCAAATAGAAGGAGGTTTGAAGGTGTGAAAGGGGTGGAAGAGAATTTAGGAATAAATCAATCCAGGCATAACATAAGGACTTGGATGGATTGAGCAGGTGTGGTGGGGGTGGAGAGGAAGGTCAGAGCCTAAGGGCCACCCTGTAGGGAGGACTAGCATGCCCCAGGGGCAGTAGACAAAGGGAAGTAGATAATATGAGTACAGGAATTTTGCATCTGGAAGCTGGGAACCATGTTGGTGATACAGATAGTTTGGAAAAGGCGCCAGTTCGGGAGTAACATGATAGTAACTATTGGAACCCGAATCCAAGCTGTGGGTGAACTTCCTGGGGTAGGCACAGATTTTGAAGTTGCCCTGGTGAATCAGTCAGTGGTGAAAAGTATACCAGGCCGCATGGGGAGCCAGGTAGCCCCCAGGTTCAGTCCTTAATGGTGAGAGTAGAGCGGAAGAAGGGTAAAGATTGGCGAGATTGGAGGTAGTGAAAATGAAATCTAGACTGTTTCCCAAACTAATCTCCCCTCCCCCAGTAATTCATTTATTTGTGCAACCTCATTCCATAAAGGATTTTAAGCAGCTTCCAGAACTCATCATCGAGTATTGTGATTAGTCTAATATTCTATTCAGTTCAGGATTCATTGACAAGTCCCTTTTTCTTCATCCCAAGCAAATAATTGCTGTGATTTGCTGAGTGCTTTATTTGCGCCAGGCTCTGTTAGGCTCTTTAAACATTAGCTTATTTGCTGCTCAGAAGTTTCATTCTGTTTCCTTCTTAAGACTTTTTCTTGATTGCAACAGTGCATGACATGTAGAAGTTATTCAGTAAGTATATGACTGAGTATAATATATGATCACTGAAGAAACTTAAGAAAACAGAGCCAAAAAAGAAAGTATGTAATTCCCAAACTCAGATAATAGTTGGGCCAGCTTTTGTATATATTTCCTTCTAGTCTTACTCTTTTATCCTTGAAAAGTCAGTTTTCATAAACATGCTGATCTTACAACAGATGCTGGAAGTTGCCCTTTTTTTGAGTGTTTTAAAATTATGAAATCCCAGAAACGAGCTTGTTGGGCCTTATTTGCCTCTTTCTCCTAAAAGCGGAGGGTACTCTTGCTGTACCAGAGCAGACCTCAGTCTTGATGAGAAGATGCTAACCATTCTCCCCACCTCCTCCTCATGCCTCCAGGCCTGCTACGGCATCCTCAAGGTCCCAGAAGGCAGCTGGCTGTGTCGTTCCTGTGTCCTGGGCATTCACCCGCAATGTCTGTTATGCCCAAAGAGAGGTGGGGCCATGAAAACTACCAGGACAGGGACTAAATGGGCTCATGTCAGCTGTGCCCTGTGGATTCCAGAGGTAAGAACTCATCCAGGCCTGTGAGCCCATTTCCTCCAGGGGGCCCCTGTTTCCCACAGCATTCAGACCAGCTTGGGCTTCATGAAGATGCTTCATGCCTGCCCATGTTTCTGAGGTGATAGTGCTTCCACTTGAGTTCTTTCACATCCTTCTCAGATGCAAGTGAGCAGGTAAGCCCTGCTGATTAATATATAGGTAGTGAGACCAGTGCTACTGGATAAATTTGTATGAGAAGAGAGGTACAAAAGACCAGGATGTGAGCATATTTTTTTAAGGTGAAACTTATTTTTTTATAAAGGTTTTATTTATTCATTTGAGAGAGAGAGAGACAGAGACAAAGCACAAGCAGGGGAAGTAGCAGAGGCAGAGGGAGAAGCAGGCTCCCCACTGAGCAGGGAGCCGGATGCAGGGCTTGATCCCCGGAGCCTGGGATCATGACCTGAACTGAAGGCAGACATTTAACCAACTGAGCCACCCAGGTGCCCAAGGTGAAATTTACCTTAAAATACCAAATACAAAGTATCCAGTTTCATGAATTTTTATAATTATCTGTAACCACAACCCAGACCAAGACCTGGAATGCCCCAAAAGCAGACATAGAGCAACCCAAAAGGATCCCTCGCTCATCCTCTTTCCCCATCCCCTATCCAAGCCAGCAAATTTGTTAGGCAGTTTAACTGCAAGTCAAGAGAGACTTTAGAATTCAGTTCATGGGAGACCTGATGATACTGTATTGGTAATTCATCCCCCTTTTAAAACTTCCCTGGCTTTATTCTTGTTAATGGAAGTTCCAAGGGAATTAACTATCTTAAGAGTCAAGCTCAAGTGCCAGTTAAACTGTCCATAGTAAATACTATGGTATTCTTATGAATAGAGAAGTGTTTTTGTAAGTATGTGGGTAATGGTTTTTTTCATACTAAGAATGTCCAGCTTTAAACAATGAATCTTGGAACACTGAAAAAATAAAATGAAATAGTAAATAAATAGACTAATTAATTAACTAATTAAGATGTATACATAAAGCTACAAAAAAAAAAGAATGTCCAGCTTAAGTCCACGTTGGTCTGTAACGTAAACTCTCGGGTTTCTGGCCTGAGAGTGACTGGTTTCCTGCCACAAATGCCCCAGCTCATAGAGCAGTCTCTCTTAGTATAATGAGTTTAGAACATAGTCTTCTGAAGGTCTTTTAGAATAAAAGAAGCTTTGTTATCTTCTTTACTTTGTCTTAGGGTTTTTAGTACATTTGAGGTTGCTCACGATCGCTGTGATCTTTCTACTGTTGGTTTCTTGATGCGGGTAGAACTTGTACCAGTTTAACTAGCTTTATTCAGCAGTCCTTCACTTTTTTAAAGTTGTGACTCTCTTAGGAACTCATGTACACATTTGTAAGAGGGGAGAGAACACTTTTTTAAAATCTTTTTTTAAAGATTTTATTCGAATTTTTATTTGACAGAGAGGGAGATCACAAGTAGGCAGAGAGGAGGAAGCAGGCTCCCTGCCGAGCAGAGAGCCCGACGCGGGCGAGAGAACACTTTTTACCAGAAGTTGCCTAACGCCTTATTTTCACATGGAAAGAAATATTTTCCATCTTTTTTAAAAGCCTGCCTTCCTTTCAGTACTTTCCCAAAGACTGATTTCACTTTGAAGCTACTTTGGCTGAAAAAGTAGAGCAAACTGATAAGAGTTATATGATTTAAGAGACTGTGGTTTGAAAATGTTATCATCCTCATCCTTCCTGTGCTGCAACCTCTTCTTTGTAAACTGAAATCATGCTTCTTTGTAAACTGAAAGGCATGTCACTTCTTGGGTTTTTTTTATCCTTAGTCAATTAAAGGACAAAACAAGGCATGTTGCACCATCTCTAACATATAATAGATGCTAGATTTTGTGAATTTTAATTCCTTTCCTTGGTGGCTTTTTTTGGTTCCCAAGGGAAGTATAAATATCTTGGATTCATTAAGGTAACCATGCTCTGTCTCCACTCCTGCCCTCTCATTCTATATATGAATCATTTACATTACTGGAAATGATCAAAGGTCTGAGCAGTGGCTAGGTTTTATTTATTCTTGGTTCCATAGTAACCTTAAGAAATGTGGCTCACCTCTTTGTTTTGATGTTCTGAGCTTCATGTAATATCATTTGTGGTTTGTGAACAGTACTTGTGGAATGTCTTCGTGCCTCTTCCTTATGATGGTGTTTTATTTGTAGGTCAGCATTGCTTGTCCTGAGAGGATGGAACCAATCACAAAGGTCTCCCACATCCCGCCCAGTCGATGGGCCTTAGTCTGCAATCTGTGCAAGTTGAAGACAGGGGCTTGTATTCAGGTAAGTCACCAAGAGAAGTGGTGGAGTGGGCTCCCACTGAATTGGCCAGACTCAACTTCCCAGTGAGAGCTGCATCTTAACTGAAAGTTTACTTGGGAGGCCTCCCACTTACTCCTAGGGCTCTGCCATTGTACAGACCATTCCTGAAGCCATTTTTTAGACATTCCCTTTGGATGCTTCAGCATGCTATTTTCATCTCCATAGTGGTAGTTAATTTCCATCCTTTGCTGTCAGGTCTCCAATGAATTAGGTGAGTTCTGAAGCTAGATGATACCATCCTGGGTGGAAACAAGCCATAACTCTAAAACAACCAGGCCCATGTTCCTGGGCAGCTCACCCACTAACTGTGGAGGGACTCAGGTTCCAGAATGATTTAAGCAATGACTGTGTTGCTGGACTAAGTACAGCTCATTTTGGTAAGGAACGATGCATCTAAATGTATAAATCCTGGTAGAAAGGTTTGAAAGTCATTCTCACAGACATATTTTTTGTATATGGTAGTACAAGTAAAGTTTTCTGAGACATATGGGGTATAGGAATTCAGCTGCATGAAGTGGAAGTAGTAGCTTGTGCACCCAACAGCAACAGTTGGGGTATGGTAGGGGAGGCTAGAAGAGGCCAGTTACCTCCGGCAAAGGCAGAAGGGTTGACTCTTCTACTCCCTGGGCCTCCTGCATAGGAGGAGCTACAGGTTAATTAGAGTTATGTTTGCCTGCTAAGGTTCTTCACAGAAAAGGAGCCATGTGATGTCATCACTTAGGGACAGTGGCTCTGGATGTTTCCTGAGGTTTCTTGATGTCAGCCACTCCTGCAAGTAAACCCAGTTCTTTTACTGAGAAATGGTATTGTAAAGAACACCATCTGGACCCCAAAGACCTTTTAATTTTTTAAATTATTTTTTTTTACATCTGACAGAATTGGATACTTTGTCCTGCCTTTTTTTAAAAAAATTTTTTCTGATATTAAGTACAGCAGTTACAAAGGAAAACAATTTAAGAGACCACTAATCCCACTGGATCTACTACCCTAACACATTGCCTGTTTAGGTTTTCCTAAGTTCTGTCCCAGCTGCTGCTCATACATGAGCCCCTTCAGGACCAACATTGTGCATCATTCTTCCTTGGATTATTCCTACCACAAAACGGAGTGCCTGCCCATTGTCAGTGCTTAATTGGCGTTTATTGAATAAATACATCCATATTTAATTGTATCATAGATTTGTTTATAATATTTATTCTCCCCCACTAAAAAAATGAAATATTTTCCATGTTTTATAATTCGTAGCCATTTAAAAAATTTTTTTCACTTAAAATCTCTGTGCCCAACATGGGGCTCAAACTCATAACTCCAAGATCAAGTGTCTTATGTTCCACCAACTGAGCCAGTCAGGCACCCCATTATTAGCCATTTTATAATAAGGACATTGAACGTATATCCTTTAATTTACTTATTTTCATTATCATAGTACCTTCATTTTTCCCCCTATCTTTCCTCTTTTAAAGGATGATTTTTTTAGACTAGTTAATAACTGGCATTGTGGTTAAATGCCTTGACCTTAGCAAACCTGAGTTTGCATTATAGCCCCACGTTACCACATTCTGCCACACTGTCTGAGTTATTTATCTGAGATTTATCTTCCTTAGTAGACTGTAAGCTCAGATTGTTTCATCCTTAGATTCCCCCACACCCTTGACATAGCAGACAGACAGTAAATATTAGATTAATGGATGGAGGGACAGATGGACGGAGGAAGCATTCTGGAGTAGGTTTTTCATCTGCAGGGCAATGGTTCTTACTTGTATTATTTAGAATATAAAGTCTGCATTTTGTAAAGATCTTACCAAATTAAGACTCTTAAGTGTTTTATTAAAAAGAATTACATTTATTAAACAAATATTTGAGTGCCTAACTGGTAGGCACCATTCTAGGCGCTTGAGATTTATCAGCGAGCCAACAAAGAACCTTGTGCCATGAAATTTAGGTTTGAGTTGGGAGAAATAGAGAATAAGGAATAGATACTAAATGGTGCATGAGAAAATGGGAAGTGATATAGAAAGGAAAAACATGGAGTACGGTCAGAAGATGGGGAGAGTGGGGCAGGTGGCATGCATTACAGGTTTAAATCAGAACACTGGTCAGAGTAGGACTTTTGTGGTAGAAGAGACATTTTGAGTAAGGACATGAAGGTAAGAGAAAACAATGCAGATATTTTGGGTTAAAAATACTCCCAGCAGAGGGATCAGCCAATGATCGGAGATAGGTGTGTGTCTGGCCTGTTTGAGTGACAAGAAAGACGGCAGCGAGGCTAGAATGGAGTGTGTGAGAAGAGAATATCAGAGAGATCATATGGGAACTTGACTAGTTAAGGCAGGGCTTGGCAGTTTTTTTCTGTAAACAGCCAGCAAGTAAATATTTTAGGCTTTGCAGGTCAGATAGTCTGCGACACAGCCACTCAGCTCTGCCTTGAGCGCAGAAACAGCCATAGACAATACTTAAGCAAATGAACGTGGCTGTATTCCTGTTAAACTTTATGGACTCTAAAATGTTAATTTCATATTGGTTCACGTGTCATGAAGTATTCTTCTATTTTTTACATCATTTAAAAATGTAAAAAGAGCCTTAGTTCCCATTCTTAGCTCTTGGGCCCCACAACAGACAGCTGCTGCATTTGATCTGTGGGCCATAATCTACCAGCTCCTGGTGTGGGGCTTCCAGGACGCTTATGAGATCTTTTGTGTTTACTCTCAGTTTAAGGGAGAGCCATTGACAGGCTTTGAGCAGGCAAGTGACATGATTTGACTTCTGTTTTTAAGGGATCACTCTGTAGAATGATATGATGTCTAATATTTGCTTCAAAATAATCTGGGGGCAGGGTACTATGGGGGTTAAAAATGAAACAAAATTGGTCATACATTAATTACTATTGAAGCTGGCTGATGGGTGTATGGGGGTTATGAGTCTCTGTATTAAGTATTCTCTGTGCTGTTATATAGGTTTTTTGATTTGTTTGTTTTGGTTTTGTTTTTTTTTTAAGATCCTATTTATTTGACAGAGAGATAGAGAGCACAAGTAGGCAGAGTGGTAGGCAGAAGGAGAGGGAGAAGCAGGCTCTCTGCTGAGCAGGGAGCCCAAAATAGGGCTCGATCCCAGGACCATAACCGTAGCCGAAGGCAGCCTCTTAACCGACTGAGCCACCCAGGCGCCCCTGTTATATAAGTTTTTAAATTTTCATAGTAAACAGTTAAAAACACAAATAAGCTCTGGCTGCTGTATTTAGAATAGATGGAGGAGGGAAGGTTAGAAACATGAAAAGCAGTTAGGAGGCTATTCTAGTAATCCTTGAGAGAGGGTGGTGGCTTTGACTGGAGTAGTAGCCCTGAAAGTAGTGAAAAGTGATTAGATTCTGGATGAATGTTGAAGGTAGAGCCAACAGAATTAACTACAAATCAGATATGAGATGTGAGAGAAAGGTAGGAGTAGAGAAATCTGCAGAAGAACAGATTTGGGGGAAGAGATGTTGAGTTCAGTTTTAGACATTTAAGTTCGAGACATCTATTCAACATCCTAGTGGAAATGTCAAGCTGGCAGTATCTGTGTGAGTTTGGAGTCTGGGAGAAGTCCTGGCCTGGAGACATGTATTTGGGAGCCATTGGCCTAGAGATGGCTTTAACCTGGACTGGGTAGGATCACCGAGTGAGTGAGTGTAGATAGAACAGTACCGAACACTAGGCCTGGAAGCACTGCAGCGTGAATAAGTCCAGCAGAATAGGAAGAAGCAGCAAGAGGAGACTGAAGAAGCCAGAAGAAAGACAGGAGGAAAACTGAGAGTGTGTAGCAGCTCAGAAATCAAAAGAAGAGAGCATTTCAAGAAGGAAAAGATCAGTGGTGTAAAGATGCAGCTGAGGTAAGATGAGGACTAGAGGTTGACCCCTGAATTTAGCAGTGTGATTATTGGTAATTGGGAGGAACCGTTTAGGTGCAGTAGTGATGGCAAAAGCTACATTGACGGTGATCAGGACGAAGAAAGGAGTAGGAACAGTTCAGAAAAGTGAGGTAAAGAGGTCTTTGTGTTTAAGGTGATTGAAATATCGGGTGCCTGGGTGACTCAGTGGGTTGGAGCCTCTGCCTTCGGTTCAGGTCATGGTCTCCGGGTCCTGGGATGGAGGCCCACATTGGGCTCTCTGCTCAGCAGGGAGCCTGTTTCCTCCGCTGTCTCTGCCTGCCTCTCTGCCTACTTGTGATCTCTCTCTGTGTCAAATAAGTAAATAAAATCTTTTTTAAAAAAAGAAATACCAAATACACATGTACACTTGTTAGCACATAGAACATCGCAGTATGCGTGAAAGGGAGTGATCCAGGGGAAGGGAAAAACTGCTGGAGTGAGGTTTTCAGTAGCTGAGAGAGGGTGGGGTGAAGTATTCAATGGAGCATTGGCCTGGGGCAGGAGCACTGATAGTTCTGCACTGGTAACAGCCTTGAAGGCAGAGCGCAGGCACAGTATGAGATGCACATGTTGCATCTGCAGATGTGCTCTTTCGGTTGTTTTAATTTCCTCGGTGAGGTAGGAAGCAGGACCATCAGCTGAGAGTGAAGTCCAGAGGTTTGAGGAGAGGTGTTGAAACCGTTTTATGGTGTGGGGAAGTGCAGTGTGAATGCCAGGCTCTGTTGAAGGCCCTCCCGCTCGCTCGAGTGAGGGGGAACCAATGTCAGGTGACCCTCTAAAGTATGTAATTCTTTTCTCACCTACATTCAACTTATGCTAATAGAGTATCATTTGTTTTCCATGGTTGATACCTAGTTTTCCTGTGAGAAAACAGACAAAAACATTTTTCTTCCTTTTAAACCACAACTAAGGAAAGATAATGCCAAACTCATTAGTGATTTAACGTCTTGTTCCCTGTATGTGAATAAAAAACACAGTAAACAGGGACGTCTGGGTGGCTCAGTCGTTAAACATCTGCCTTTGGCTCAGGTCATGATCCCGGAGTCCCAGGATCGAGCCCCAAGTCCCACCAAGCAGGAAGCCCGCTTTTCCCTCTCTCACTCCCCCTGCTTCCGTTCCTTCTCTAGCTGTGTTTCTCTCTGTCAAAGAAATAAAGAAAATCTTTTTTTAAAAAACATAGTAAACAAATACAGTAATTCAGTTAGGGGTCAAGTTTTATTAGCATCATTGTTCTTGGGAGGTTTATTTTAAGTCTTTGTGATCAGTAACGTATTTGGGGTATTTTATTAACTCTTAGTGGATCTCTTATCTATTTGTGAATTATGCTTATTCTTCCTGTTCGCCAGCAGTGGGAATACATGTATCTGTGCTCTTCTTTTGATTTGGGAACATTCATGGAGGAAGGATAAAATCCAGCACTTGTGGGCTTGGGGTCTAAACATAGCCAGTGTCTACATCTTCCATATCTGGGAACTAGAACCTTTCTCTTGAGCATGAAGTCTTTTAACAGTCCTGAACTAGATCATGAAGACTAGGTTCAAATGAGATGCCCCAGACAGCTCTGGATTTTGCCTAGACTTTGGCCACTGTCCCTCTAACTGCCCGCTTTCCAGAATTCCTGTAGGGTCCTTATATGTCTTATGTTCAGGCCCCATTCAACCTTGGTCCAGAGGCTTTAAGTTTTCCCTGAAAAGAAAGAAAGAACACTGGTTAATAATATGACCTTTGGGGATGCCTGGCTGGCTCGGTTGGAGGAGCATGTGACTCTTCATCTCAGGGTCATAAGTTTAAGCCCCATGTTTGGCATAGATGTTGATTGATTGATTGATTGATTGATTGAATAAATAAATAAATACACATATACACTTACTTAAAAAAGATTATAACCTTTGGAGTCAGACTCCTGGGGTTCAAATGCTGGTTCTATCTCCTTGCTTTTTATACCATCTTAAGGAAGTTACCTACTATATCTTTGCCTCAGTTTCCGTATCTATAAATGGAGATGGTAATAGTACCTACTTAATAAATGCGGTAAAGGGCTTAGCACAGTGCCTAACATTGTGTAAATAGTAAATGTTAGTGGTAATAGTAGTTGTACTTGTTTTTAATGATTCATATTATTATTCCTTGGAGTCAATTGGACTTTGCTGATGGAAAGCTGTAGCACTCATCCAGCCCAACTGAGTAGAATAATCAAACATTTGGTACTAGACAAGTGTCCCTTTTGAAAGTAGAGGGATGTGAGCATGTTTGAAATCACATGCAAGTGGATTGAAGTCAGGATAAATCAGTGGGCTGCTGTGAGTTTACTGTTAGGCTAATAGGAGTTTGGTTTTGAGGAAAGTGAACTTTTCAAAAACAAATGAAAATCTTCAAGTGGGGAAATGCAAGTATGCCTACCCAGTGTCAATACTTGATATTTTTCATATATTCCAAATTTTGTCTGTACAAATTGTTCTGGTTCTAAGGCATTTCTGGTCCCTGCCTTTAGGAGTTCATGGTCCATTAAGGGAGGCCAGATAAAACTTGGGAAAAGTTAAATAACACTGAGGTGACATCTGCCCTCCAACTTTGCAGACCCTTAGGGATGAAAGGTCAGAAAGGCTGGTGGCCACTGTGGGTGCTGGAATTTAAGTGTACATTGGCTGGAGTAGGTTTTGTAGGCTGGCTTGAACCATTTATGACGTTGTGCCAGTAACAGAGTTTTGAGAAAATTGCTATGATACCACCCAGTTGTCTGTTTACAGATTATCTAGGATTAAAGACAATCAAATGGACACTGTCCTGCAGTAGGACAGGAACTGCTGAGGACATATGTACCAGACCCTTGCTGTTCCAGGCAGGTGCCATTCCCTTTTGAGGAGGACACACTACTTGCGGTGGGACAAAATATCTCTTAACCCATTTCTATAATTTCTGAAGAATATATAGAAAAGTATTCTTTCTCCCCCCCTTTAAAAATAAATAAACCACAGTGAAATACCACTTCATACTCACTAGGGTGATAATAATCAAAAAGGCAGACAATAACAGTTATTGGCAAGAATTTGGCTAAATCAGAACCCTGGTGCTCTGCTGGTGGAAATGTAAACCCTGCGGCCACTGTAGAAACCAGGTGGATGATTCCTCAACCAGTTAGATATAGAATCACCATATAACCCAGTAATTCCACTTCAGAGTATATACCTGCAGTCTGAGAGGTGTCCAGTTCAATAATTCACTAGAAGGACTCATAGAACTCAGAAAAGCCGTGGTACTCATGGTTACGGTCCATTACAGTAGAAGAATGCAGATTAAAAACAGCAAAGGGGAGAGGCACGCAGGGCAGGGTCCAGGAGAGACCAGGAATGGAGCTTCCAGTTGTCCTTCCCAAGCTGAGTCTTGTGGACAGTGTTTATTTCTCCCACCAATGATATGTGATAATACACAGAGTATTGCCAACCAGGGAAGCTCAACTGGAGTTTTAGCGTTCAGAGATTTTATCAGGAGTTGGTGACCTAGACACAGCTGACCACCTGCATGGCTAACTGTAGTTTCCAGCACCTCCAGAGGTCAGGCTGATCCCATGTGGCCCAAAGCCTCCACCATAAACCACATTGTTAGCATAGACTGTCTGACATGGCCAAGGACCCCAGATAAACAAAGACCATCTTATCAGTCAGGACATTCCAGAGGCTTAGAGGTTACCTCTTAAGAGCTTGGGGGCTCAGGGCCAAACCTTTCTTTGGGCGAGGGTAATCCCTTAATGCACCTTACCAAAGAGAAATGAAAACATATATCCACACAAAAACTTGTACACAGTTATCACAGCAGCATTATTTCATAATAGCCAAAAAGTGGAAACAACTGAAATGTCCCTCAAGTGATGAATGGATGAAGAAATGTGGTATATCCATACAGTGGAGCATTATTTCGCCACATTTTTAGAAGAATGAAATTCTGACACGTGCTACAACATGGTTGGACCTTGAGAACATGCTAAGTGAAAAAGAAACAGACAAAAATACCACATGTTTTATGATTCCCCCCTATATGAAATGTCCAGAATAGACACATGTACAGAAACACAACAGTTAGATTAGTGATTACTTGAGGCTGGGATTGGAAACAGCCAGTGACTACAGGTAGGTATGAGATTTCTTTTTTGGGGTGATGAAAATGTACTAGAATTATGCAGTGGTGATGGTTGCAAAACTCTGTAGACATACTAAAACCATTGAAATGTATACTTAAAACTGGAAACTTTTATGGCACATAAACTGTATCTCATTAAAGCTCTTATTTTAGGGCGCCTGGGTGGCTCAGTGGGTTAAAGCTTCTGCTTTCAGCTCAGGTCATGATCTCAGGGTCCTGGGATCGAGGCCCGCATCGGGCTCTCTGCTCAGCAGGGAGCCTGCTTCCTCCTCTCTCTCTGCCTGCTTGTGATCTCTCTCTGTGTGTCAAATAAATAAATAAATAATTTTTTAAAAATCTCTTATTTTAATGGGCATCCATCATATCTCCTCTGTCACCCTAAGTGGTTACAGTAGAAATAAATGAGATGTGTATAAAGGCATTTTGTTTAACAGAATGTTCCAAGTATATGTTTTTGGAAAGAAGTAAATAGTACTTGATTGGCACCAAAACTTGGTTGGCATTTCTCCTTCACCACCAAAATATATAGACCTTCACCTATAAATATCTTAGAATGGCCTTTTTTGCAACTGGATGGATTTTATGGCAGAGTTTCCTAAGCTCATTCCATTTTTCATCTAAGTACACAATTTTTATTTTGAGTAATGTATAGTTCTGTCTCTACATAGGTCTATAAATTTGACCTGAGATGGTCTGTTTTGGGCATTCGTTTTTTAAAGATTTTTATTTATTTGAGAGAGAAAGACAGAGAAAGAGAGCATGACCGGAGGGAGGAGGCAGAGGGAGAGGGAGAAGCACACTCACCACCGGTGCGGTACTCGATCCCAGGACCCTGGAATCATGGCCTGAGCTGCTGGCAGACACTTAACTGACTGAGCCCCCCCCCCAGGTGCCCTTAGCTTCCTATCAGTAGTAGTTTTATGTCACACATTCATCCCCTTGAATAGGAAACAGCCCTTTTGCTTTCTCTTCCCGTATTTTTCTCAGTTACTAAACAGCAAAAGAGCACTATGCCCAAACACTTTGAATCTTTTGCTAAAGAATGCCTTCTGCTATGTGTTCTCTAAATGACTGACTAGTTTCTTAGCCAAGTGATAACAAAAGGTGCCCAAATAAAAGTGCATTTTTGGTTTTCGTTATCCTCATTTTCATGAGGTTTTTCACATACATGGACATTTTAAGGATACAGATTTCAGTATAAGGTAACAGACTTTTCCAATAGAGCTGTCCAAAGCTGGAGTGAACTGTCTCAGGAATGCAGTTAAAGTGGCTAGATTATCACTTGCTTGAAAAGTGGAAGGAATTGGGGTGGAGGCGGGGCAGTGGAGATAGAACTTCAGTTACTCTAGAGGGAAGGACAAGCAGTAATAAATGTGGGGCTGGATAAGATGATCTTAGAATTATATTTCATCTCTGGAATTCTTTATCCTCTAAAATTAGCCGAAATGGAATCTGTTCCCATTAAAGCTTTGATGGTTGCCAGTATTATCTTAGGTGTTGAATATCTCCATCTATTATAAGGAGACCTGTCAGGGTTTGCATTTTTGTAGTCTTTATTCGTATCCAAGGTCATTCCCTATTTGTAGTTATCAAAAATCCAACATATAAGTATTTGAGCAGTCTGCCGCCCAGATGCAGGCTTCCAAAAGAGTTGAGATTTGGGTTTCACCATGGGAGTTCCCACTATTTTTAGAAACAAATCTTCCATTGCTTTCTCTCCTTCCTCTGCATAAGCATATACATGCACACATGCATTTAAGATCTTTGGAAGGGAAGCTGTAGCATTGTAACTGGAACACATGGTAATTGAGACGAACTGAAGGTCAACTGTATGGCAGTCCTGGCTTCTTCCTCCTCTGCCACCCTGCAAATGAATCCCCAGCGCATGCTGCTTAACAGGTGTTGCATCTATGAACGGCAGAATGTTATAAAGTTAATCGCAGGTTGTCTATAGCCCTAATTTCCCATAGAACTTTCTTTTTTTTTTTAAAGATTTTATTTATTTGACAGAGAGAAACACAGCGAGAGAGGGAACACAAGCAGGGGGAGTGAGAGAGGGAGAAGCAGGCTTCCCGCCGAGCAGGGAGCCCGATGTGGGACTCGATCCCGGGTCTCCAGGACCATGACCTGAGCCGAAGGCAGTCGCTTAACCAACTGAGCCACCCAGACGCCCCTCCATAGAACTTTCTGCAGTGATGGAAATCTGTGCTGTCCAGTATGATTGAAATGTGACTCATGTGACTGAAGAATTTTTTATTGTATATCATTTTAATTAATTTAAGTTTGAATAGCTACTTGTGGCTACTTGGCTACCATGTTGGACAGCACCCCTCCATAAGCACAATTTCAAGATGTTAGGCTATTTAGATATTAGAGATCCTGTGGCCTTTTTAGAACCAGTAGATGCTCTGGCAATAATACTGACTTTGTTTTTTCTTTTGTTTATTTAGAAGCATTTCTTTTTTTTCTTTTTTTTTTTAGAAGCATTTCCTGAGCACCTGCCTGTTCAAAAGTTGATGGCAATGCAAAGATGAATATCACAACTTCTGTCTAAGAGCTCTAGCCAGGGATTTGACCTTTACTATACTGTAGGTACAGTGTGAAAAGTACCATTAGAGAAGCACATAATAAGGGAATGTGGGGGACACAAAGAAGGTACAACATGACTCTTCAGGGAGGGGTCAAGGAAGACCTTTCAGAAAAACTTAGTACTTGAGCTAAAACTTTACTTAAAGGGGAGTTTGAACTTTTTTTTTTTTGCCTCTGTTATTTCTGTTTTCTATACAAGTATATTTCTTGGGTTAGTTGTAAAGCATCTGTCATGGTCAATTTAGGACCAGTTTTCTCCCTGCCTTTCCTTTGCTTCCTGTGAGCTCTCAGTTTAAGCCCAGGGATATAGCGTTTCCCTCCTCCCACCCCTCAGCCCTGCTGCCTTAACACATCTCTTCTTCCCACAGTGCTCCGTGAAAAGCTGCATCACTGCCTTCCATGTCACCTGTGCCTTTGAGCACAGCCTAGAGATGAAGACCATCCTGGATGAGGGGGATGAAGTGAAATTCAAGTCATACTGCCTCAAGCACAGCCAAAATAGGCAGAAACTTGGGGAGGCTGAGTACCCCTTACACAGGGCTGCTGAGCAGAGCCAGGCCAAAAGCGAGAAAACCGGCCTGCGGGCTCAGAAGCTTCAGGAGCTGGAGGAGGAGTTCTATACCCTGGTCCGCGTGGAAGATGTGGCCGCAGAGCTGGGGCTGCCCACATTAGCCGTGGACTTTATCTACAACTACTGGAAACTGAAGCGGAAAAGTAACTTCAATAAACCATTATTTCCTCCGAAGCAGGATGAAGAAAATGGCCTGGTGCAGCCAAAAGAGGAGAGTATTCACACTCGCATGAGAATGTTTATGCATCTACGGCAAGACCTAGAGAGGGTAAGGTGATCAGCTGTAGCTACTGTTTTGGTCTTGGTCTGTGTAGGAATGCAGGCCCTGCTTCCAGTTCGTTTGTTGTTTTCTAAAGGTCAACTCATTTATAGTATGGGCTTCTGTGTCCTTGCTTACCTTCTGATTGCACTGTGGCCCCAAGCATTAGACTCTGTTTAAATTTTTCACAGGCACTCGCAGGGAAATTGGAGAGACCTCCCTTACATGCTGTATGAACCTTAGGTCTGAAATAAATTCTCATTTGGTTTACTTTTTATTCACTGTTGAGCCTAAGTTGGCTCAGCTGTATTTTACTAGCACAGGAGACTATGCACTGCAGAAAGAATGAATTTTATGGAGGAAAGAACCAGATCAGAGTTTCTCAGGCTTGGCACTACTGACATAATGGCTGGATAATTCTCTGCTGTGGGGAACCGTCCTTTGTTGTGCGGGATACTATAAGATGTTTAGCAGCATCCCTGGCCTCTACTCAGTAGCAAATACCTGCCCCCAACATACCGAGCTGTGACAACCAAAAATGGTTCCAGATCACCAAATGCCTCTTAAGGAGGTCAAAATCGCCTCTGGTTGATACTCTACACCAGGTAATTCAGTTTAACTCACTTATTTAAAGATAAGTTGAGCCCTGTGTTTACCCTAGAGAATTTTATACTCAAGTGTAATTATATAGATGTCTTGTTTTTCTCTCTGCTACCAGAATTTGGAAGGGAATAGATTTGGCTCCCTTTGGAAAATTTAACTCACACATCTATAGCATTTGCTGTGTGGCAACACTGTTCTAAGCATTTCATAAATATTAACTCATTTAACCCTAACATGCCTATGAAGAAAGTACTATTGTTAACCCTTTTTACAGATGAATAGACTGGGGCACTGAAAGGTGGCGTGATTTGTCTAAGTGGGATGGGGTGTATGGAAGTGTGAGAATTGCACCCTTGTGACTAGGGAGATTTAGTTGAGCTGGAGGCAGGAGCAAAAAAGCCACCTTCAGTCTTCTTACCAGACCTTTATCCTGCTGGTCCAGCACTCACTAGAAAATTCTACTGGATCCAGCATCACCATTGCTTTATTCGGGGATCTAAAGGGAAGACCAAAATGTTAAATCCTCACCTTGTCTTCCCAGCTTGGCTGTGCATGTCAACACTGAGCCCATGGCACCACAGGGAGAGTAGGTTTCAGGAGGCTGCTCAGGAGTGTCTTGTTTGTGCCACTGATTGATATGAGGCCCGTGATCCCCCAACTGACTTGCTCTGTGAATGCCTGTAGTGTGGCCCTCTCTCAGCTTTTGTCTTCTGTCTTCTCTCCTCATCCACCCCATACCCCTCTTGATTTTAGTTGTCTTCATTTTAGCTAAATCATTTATAATTGTCAGGTTTACATAATGTGACAAAAATCTCTGTTTGCCGTGGGTTGGGCTTTCAGGTCCGAAATCTGTGCTACATGATAAGCAGGCGAGAAAAGCTGAAACTATCACAGAACAAAATACAGGAACAGATCTTCGGTTTGCAAGTCCAGCTTGTTAACCAGGAAATTGCTGCAGGTAACCTTATATTAAAGATGTCCTAATATAGACTCTGGTTACATCCTATTTTAACAATTTAAATTTTATTTCAACTGTTTTACTTAAAAGTGTTTTAAAATTCTTGTCAAATGTCTCATTTGCTCTGATCCAGCCCTGGTACAACATGGCCCATTTCACTGTCAACCCCTAAGGCAAGAAATCCCAAAGTGGGGTTGGGGGACTCACAGGTCTAGGGCAGATAATCTAGGTGGGAGGGAGATATCAAGGGCCACTGGTTAAAGCCATAAAATCATTCTATAAGCATCAGATTTATTTAGAAATCAGTAGGAGAGGATCTAATCCTAGCTTCCAGAAAACATTTAATTCCAAGGTTACTCATCTTAACAATAATTTGTTAAGCCCTTAGCCAGTAGTTAGAAGATCTGGGTTCTCTTATTTACTAATATTTGTGGAGTTACCCACTGTGGACTAAGAACTGAACTAGAAAGTTAGAGCAGTCAGTAAGACAGAGTCCCTGCCTGTAGGATATGCTGCCTACTTGGTGAGAGAGAGAGTGCCCTAAGCATGGGGAGCTTGGCTGCAGTGGCAGTCATGGTCCATGACATTTGTAACCTCCCGGTACCCCATTTAATACAGAGGTTGGTGGCAGAGCCTGGGCAACCAAGAGTCACTACGTAGGGTGCACAAAATCTAATTCCAGCTAAGGACAAGCCATAGAGGAACAGAGACACCCAGAAATGAGGTGTCAGTAGGCATCAAAGGCTCTGGGCTATTTGTAAGTATCATGGGTCACAGCAGAATGGTGTAGCAGGAGGGAGCAGGGCTGCTCAGCCACAAAGGCACCGGGACAGACAAGACAAGGAAAACGAAAGGACAGCAGGGAGGGGCCCCTGCATGCCCAGGAGATTGGCCTCTGGATGACATGGTTTCTGATTGGTTGGAACCAGTCCCATAACTGCTTGTGCCTATGGCAGCCCCTGATGGAGATGGGAGCTGTCAGTGTTTACCATGTACCCTCAGGAACACATGTTGCCTGGACACCTACTGGTTGTCCTCTCATGGGCAAAAGTCAAGTCCCTACTATGCAAGGAGGAGTTGTTCGGTAGTGCTTTTTTTGATTTCAGAGCACTCGAAGTAGTAGAGAAAGGAAGATCTGTTCTAAATATGATCGTAGGATGACATAACCAGGTAACTGATCGCCAGGACTCCCCAGGCCAAGCCCAGAGCAGGCCATGGGCAGGAATGTTGTGATTCTTTTCTCCTGGCCTTGCCACTGCAGAATTTGCTCCACACCTCCGTGATGGCCATTCATGATCATGATCAGGAAATTATTTTAGGTTCAAGACATAAAATACACAGGAACCACCCACAGCCATTTCTCCTATTGCCAGGTTAAAACACATATTCACCTACTCTTCATCCGTCAGATCCTGTGCTATGCCCTTGAGGGTTTATATTTGACTTGCTTCGGGAAGGACAGAAGAAATTGGAGGGTAGGGTCTGAAATGTCTTTTTAAGACACATCCTAAGTGCTGTGCGGTACTCACATGTGCGCACAGACACACAAATCGGCAGACCCTGTTCTAAACCACGGCTAGTGACATTCTTTTCGGAAACAGAGGGACCAGAGCTGGGGCTGTAGAAGGTGGCACAGTCATCTTTGGGATCCCTTTATGGACTAGGAGAGCAGAGGGGAAGAGGCTGAGAGTCACACCGTGAACAGTGGCATCGTTGAGTTTTCCAGCTGTGGTACCCCTGCCCCTCTCTAATTTCGCTCACTCCAGCTTCTGTGCCGTGGCACGCATCTGTAGCCAGCCGGGGCTCGTCAGACGTCCGGAAGAGCAGCCACGGGGCCTCTCTGGGCCGCAGTAAGCACATGCGCCCTTCTTTCAGTCAGTCATTAAAACGAATCTTTCTTTTCGCTCTCAGGACTTCCTTTGACAAATGCACCAGAAAACTCGTTGTTTTACCCACCACCGAGAATTACTTTAAAGTTAAAAATGCCCAAATCAGCTCCGGAAGACTGCCGAAAAAGCTCCACAGAGCCTGACCATGGACCCCTCTCTCCTGCCAGCAGCTCCCCTGTTCACAATGTAAGGAGCGTGCAGGCACCTCAGGAATCACTAGAAATGAGAACAAAATCATACCCAAGACATCCTCTAGAGAGCAAGAGTAACCGTCTGCTGGCCAGTCTCAGCCATCCGAGGAGCGAAGCAAAGGATCCCAGCCCTGCTTGGAGAGGTCCATCTCCGGAGTTCTATCATGGGCAGTCTCTGGGAAAGCCCCTGGTCCTTCAGGCTGCCCTGCATGGACAGTCTTCCATTGGGAATGGGAAAAGCCAGCCTACCTCCAAGCTTGCCAAATCCAATGGCCTGGAGGGCAGCTGGTCTGGAGATGTCACCCAAAAAGACAGCTCGAGTGAGAGGTTCTGTGACCAGGAGTCTATGCTCAGCTCCCACTTGGCCAGTCAGGGCACCTTTAGAAAATCTACCATGGAACACTTTAGCAGGTCCTTTAAGGAGGCCACCAACAGGTGGGTGAGGACCACAGAGGACCTCCAATGCTGTGCGAAACCAACCAAGAATATCAACCCCAAGGAACAGCTCTGGGGCAAGCAGCTTGTCAGGAGGTCTGCAGGGAGAGCTCCCTATCAGGAAAACGATGGGTATTGCCCAGATTTGGAGCTGAGCGATTCAGAGGCAGAAAGTGATGGTAATAAAGAGAAAGTCAGGGTAAGGAGAGTTAGCTCCGACAGGGAAAATCCTTCCCACGACTCTCGACGGGATTGCCATGGCAAAAGCAAGACACATCCCTTTTCCCACAGTTCAATGCAGAGGTGATCCACACCCTCCAAGAATAGCTTAATCTTTGCCTTTGCCCCGTACACTGGGGAGAACCCCGACACCAAAAGGACTCTCGCATATGTTAGGAGGGATTGTAGTGAGAAGAATAAAACGTTTCCACAGTAAAGTGGCTTGCAGTTTTTGAAACAGTTTCAAGTCTAGTTTTCACAAGCACATTATAAGAACTGCAGATTATCTGGAAGTTTTCCTGCCAGAGGCTGTTGAGAACAGCTGGGCCTAGAGTACTTGCTCAGTAAATACTTGGGGACAGCTCTCCAGTCACATTAACACATTGATGCACATACGTATTGCATCCTTCATGGATTTGCAAGAGACCATGATTATCAGACACTAAAACTACTTATGTTTCAAAGCTACAGCATGTGACTCTCAGAGATCCTGTCTGTAGGCAGTTTCTAACTCCACTGGTATCTGGAAACCCGCTTTGGGGAGAGACCAGGGACCAACATCTCAGATACTGTCAGACTCACTGCCCTCTTCCTTTGCTCTGCACAAGGTTGAGCTCCTTTCGCAGTATCTTACCTTACCAAGTCGATACTCCTAATGCTTCTTTAAGTGTCCAGTGCCTGTTCCTAGACTTGCTTGTTGGGGACGCACTTGTAACTACTTCACCCGTCTAACAAGCATAAAACGCTAACTTGTGGATAGTGTTTACAAAGGTACAAAAAAAGTACTACTTCCAAGGAAAATGCTCTGATTCTCTCAACTTAGGCATTTGTGAAGGACCCCAGAGCCTTTCCCAAAGTGAGACCAATTCTGGGGGGTTTGTACCAGGTCAGGGTTTTTGTGTTATTGTTTTCAAATCAGTTTGACTTAAATAAGTTTGGCTGACAGTTTTTGTATACCTGCTTTAATGTTTATAAAATTTTTATTGAGGTATAATTAAAATATAGTAAAATGCACAGAGGTTAAGTATTCTTACCTGCTTTAATTTTGAAACAGATTTTTATTGTCAAACAGAATTTGAAAGCATGTGTTTAACACATGGATATAATTTAGCTTTGTACCAACTTTGAATCCGAGGCAGTTTCCCAAACAAAAAGGCTGGAGCCATTTTTCAGAAGTTGCTTATACCCTGTTCCCAAACTTTCAGCCTTGATTTATTTCTGGGAGGAAGAGAATAATTACATGTGGGGGGAGGGATAAAATATGTCTGCTTCCCATTTAAAGAAGGGGAAATGTTACAGTTTTTAAAATGTGAAGCCGACTATAGTTCTCTGCTCTCTTTTCTTCTTAGCCTTAAATTAATATTCTCTTTCTTCTAGTTTGGGAAAGCTTAGTGGGAGTTTTCAGACAAAAGAGGCCATTTTTAGATTTTTCACGTTGCGTGCTGGTGAACAGACAGCCCCACTGCGGTAGGTGCCGGGCAGCCCGGGGCTCCTCCACTCTCCACCAACATGACATGGGAAACTCAGCCCTTTTCCTCTCTCCGCTTTCGTTCCTGCAGCCTTGTTCGTGGGTTCCTTGGCTTTTGCTTTGTTCCTCCTTTTTGGAAAACTTCTGCATTTTGCCTCCCCTTTGGCCACACCTTGAAAATGTTTCCTTTATGCCTGTGTACACATGTGAACACGCCGTAGCTTGTGTGGTAGACATCCGTGTTCTGTTCAAATGGAAACAGCGGTGAATTCTCCAAATGAGGAAGACAGTCTCCCGTATGTATGCACTGGGTTCCTGTGCTTTTTCTCTGAGTTCTGCTGGGGTGGATATGAATTTGACGCCTTCCTGGGAATGACATAATGGAGCTGTGCTCTAAACTCCTTCTGTTCATGGCCAGTACCACGAAAGCCTGTGTCCTTTCATGCCTTTTGGTTCTGAGTGAGTGTGAGGAAAAGCAAACATTTGAAAAAGTGCTTCAGCCAAATTCCGTATGTAATGCCATTAGGAGAGGATTGACTAAAATCATTGCAGTCAGGGAAATATAGTTGTGATATTTTTACAGGATGTTCCTAAGTAAATGAAGGAGCCTTCAGCTGTGTACATTTCCATTGCCCCAAAATGTATTTGCTACATATTGCTGTTGTTTGAAGTATTACCTCTTAACCTTTTGTTAATCTTTTTTTCATTTTGTCTTATATAGTCCAGTTTTCCAAGATAAACTCAGTCTTTTTTCAAATGTCACCTTTTTACCAATACTTTTTCATTAAATTATGAAAACTGCTAACTGCTGTCAGTGTGATGATTTCTTAACTTGGCATATGAGTTTTAGAAAATCTTATATATGTTCCTTTCATATTTAAAAAATCGTATTCATTAAGCAACACAGGTGGGATGGGGAGGACAGAACGGGAGGGGGAGGAGGAACCACTGAATGTTTAGAAGCACAGATTCATGATTCATGTCAATACTAGGGACTAAAGAGAACTCTGGGGCCTTGGACTCTACCCCAAAATCATGATTTCATCAGGCTAGTAAGACAAAACCTTAGGATCATCATTTAAAATCACTAAGGAAATGGATCCTCTCTCAAGTCACAAAGTCCAAAAGGCTTAGATCAGGTATCACTTAAATATACACTCATTACATTATTCATCCTGTTTGGAGTCCTGTGAGTATATTAATGCGGTATGGGTTTTGTAGTGGCATGGGGGGGGGGACTCTGAGGGTGTTATAAATATTTTCATTATTTTTTGAAGATTTTATTGATTTATTTGATGGAGATCACAAGTAGGCAGAGAGGCAGGGGGAAGCGGGCTTCCCGCTGAGCAGAGAGCTGGATGCAGGGCTCGATCCCTGGGATCGTGACCTGAGCTAAAAGGCAGAGGCTTAACCCACTGAGCCACCCAGGCACCCCTTTCATTACATTTGAGAAATGTACTTACCAAAGGTCTTTGGGTAAATCAGTAGTGAAGATAGTTAATAGCTTAGGTGGTTTCTCTCCCTCTTCCTCCCTCCACCCTCCCTGTATCTCTCCCCCCTCCCTCCCTCTCCCCCACTTTCCCTCTCTCCCTCTTCCCCTCCCTCTCTCATTAATGGCTAACTCTACATTGTTAGCTAAGATGTTGGAGAACTGGAGCTATAAATATACCCTACTGTACCCAACAAAAGCTTTGGGTTTTTTTTTTTAAGATTTTATTTATCTGAGACAGCAGGGGTGGGGGATGTGACAGGTGTTGTTGCAGAGAGAGAAGCAGGCTCCTAGATTATTGGGGAGCCCAATGACACTTAAGTGAGCCACACATGTCCCCCAAGCTTTGGGTTTATACCAATGTCTGTATTGCCAATGGGAGATGAAACCTTTGTCTTTGTGTTGAAGAAACTTTTAAATTCAGAGACTAAGCCAGATGATGCATAGCCCCAGGGTTGTTTTCTGTTTTGTTTTGTTTTTTTCCCTCCTGGGCTTTACAATCCTCAGCATGTTTGCTGACCCTTAAGAATTGAGAAAAAACACTTAATAGGAGCAAAACCTTACCGCTGAATAACTTTCATGTGCTAGTTTCCAAAAATGTAACTTATTTATAATAAACATGTATTAGATTTTCACAGCACTAATTCAACTCTTTCCAGATTTTATAGAAAGCAGCAACTGTGTGTTGATTTTTTTTGGGGGGGGGGCAAAGGAACTCTCAGTTGTCAAAGGCCTGCCCTGAGGCTGTCCTCCCCAATGCAGGGAGTTCTGTGACTGTTTAAAGGAGGCTTCTGTGAATTCAGTTTGAGTTCAGTTTCCTCCGGGACTGGAACAAATAAAGCTGTGAGGCTAGTTGTCCTTGAAGTGGGTTGAGGCACGAGGTGGGGGAGGCTCAAGACCCAGACTGGCGGCCCAGGCCAAGTTTGGTCACTGATGAGTTCTTGCACCAGAAGGTCCCTAAATCTGTTCCTCATCTAGCAAAACTGGCAGAGCAGTGAGCATTTCTCATCTGGTTAAGATGGATTTGCGTGTGAGCGTTCAGCCTCCAGGCCTGGACACCCCAAGCTCCAGTTTTCTTCCCCTACTCCCACCGGGGGGAGCTGGGCTGATGAGGCTGCACTCCTCACAGCAAATCACCTCAACGTGGAAACCATTTGCAGGCCTTCCAAAGTAGTGCTTCTATAAATCACACATGGATGTGGGTCTCATTATTTCATAGTCATTTCTCACATGAGGAAGAGACTTCGAACTGAGAGTTGCTGACATTTTGCAAATTAGAACTTCATTGACTTAATCACCTCAGCTTGGAGAGAAAAAGACCCTCCCAGTCAGGCAGTTAGCATTTGGATCTTTCAGCCGTTTAGGGGAGAAGATGTTACATGCGTCCTTCGGCTTCAGACCAGCCCAGCACGCGTACCAGAGTTCTGGTGACAGGCTCCTAACTCTCCCTTCCTGACTTTCTAAGACAGGATCTTAGGGTAACTCTGCCCTCCTCTCTCCCGCAGCCCTGCAGACTGGTGGCCAAGAGAAGTAAAACCAACAGTGGCGGTCACAACACTGTGAGCTCTGTGCAGTGGTGTGGCCAATGGCCACTTTTTTCAGTCCTGTCTTGCCACAAGAATAACAGTGGACATGATCAAATAGGGCTGCCTGCCTCTTAAGGGCAAAATTCCTGCCAGCGCCCGCCCCATCCTCAAAGACGGGCTGGGAAGTACACAGGCAAAGACCAGGCTAAAGGGCAGTTTCAAGACAACCAACTACTTAGGTCTCTTAGAGAAGCCAGCCAAGTCCAAAACCCCTGGTAGGATGGTCCCCAAAACCTGTCTGGGACCAGTCAAGCCTTCAAACAGTAAAGATGGCAATATTCATTGAGCCCTTGCTCTGTGTCAAGCCCTTTGCTAATTAAGCCTTTTACATGAACCGTCTAATATTCAGTTCTCATCACAACCTTATGAAGGTGATACTACGAGCTCTGACACATGTAAAAGCAGGCCGGATGGTTAAGACAGTTACTCGAGATTCCACAGCTAGAACACAGCAGGACTGGGACAAGAACTCGTGAGGTCGCTTCTACAACTCTTACTCTTGGCCATTTGGCTTGACTCTATGCCCCAAACCCCTTCTCTAAGTGTCCATGCTCTGCTTCTCCCAGAAGAAAGCAACCCAAGTTAGGGTTGAATCCCATGAGCTCTGTACCATTGATCCTTGCCATCCTGGACAGAGATGACTGGATCAGAATTCGTCATCTGACACAAAAACACACAGTTCAGAGGCTCACACCCAAAGAGCAGGATAATTCACACCAACCTGGACAGGACAGGTCTCACAGTGGAGCGAGGACCTGGTGGACTTGCCTTCCGCAGAGCTGGTCTACCCTGTAACTCAGTGTGGTAGGCTAAACAATGGCTCCCCGAAGATGCCCACGGTCTCATCCCTGGAACCTGCTACTGTGTTACCTTGCATGGTAAAAGGGACTTCGCAGTTAAATTGAGGAGAAGGACCGAGGTGGGGAGATTACCCTTGATGATCCAGGTAGCCCCAACCAGTATAAACACAAGGCTAATTATGAGAGGGAGAAAGCAGGATTGGCATCAGGATCAGTAGGAGTAGGGGATGTGACAGTGGAAGCAGGTGGTTGGAGCAATGCTGAGAAAGGCTATGAGCCCAAGGATGCAGGTGGCCTCTAGAAACTGGGAAAGGAAAGGAATTCTCTCCTAAGGTCTCCAGAAGGAACCTAGCCCTGCCTACATCATGATTTTAGACTTCTGACAAACAGAGCTATAAGAAAAGAAATCTGTGTTGCTTTAAGCCACCAATCGTGTGGGAATTTGCAACAGCAGAGATAGGAAGCAAATACACTAGGCACAGAGCAAGGGCTCCTCACTCAGAGGAACATTCCTCCTTCTAAAAGGGTCTGCCTGAGCTGTAGCGGGCCACTCTGGCTTGCGTCCAGGCTTTCTCTCCTTGGTTGACATGCTTTCTGGAAATGGAAAATAAGTGTTCCTTTTTTTTCCCCCATCAATAAGATCCTCCCCTGTAGAAATTAGTTTTCTATTTCCTGCCCCTCCATATTTTTTCCAAGGGAGCCTTTTGTACTTCTCAGGTCGCCTTGAGGTAATCTTCCGTGGGTGTGATGGATCCACTGTGACTGTATCTGACACTGCCTGAGTAGTTGCCATAGGATTGGATGTCCCCGTTGGCTGAAAAGCTTTTGGGAGGAAGTGGAAATAATTTTGTGTGTGTTACCCGCAGTGAGGTGGTGAAAGAAGGCAGGTGGGGCTCATCATGAGGAATGATGCTCTAATTATCAGAGCTTCCTACAAGGAAATGGGTAGGTTGGAGAGTTAGCGAATCCTTAAAGATCCCAGACGCCTGAACAGAACTTGGGGATTAAAGAATGCAACTCTATGCTGCCGATAAGGAACCCACTTTTAAATATAAAGACACAAATAGGTTAAAACTAAGAGGATGGTAAAGATACTGTGCTATAACACTAACCTACAGAAAGCTGGAGAGGTTCTATCAATACCATACGTGGCCAATTCATCAAGAGAACATAAAAAATCCTAGATGTTTACGCACCTAATAACACAGCTTCAAAATACATTAAGGAGAAAATGATAGAACTGCAAGGGAGAATAAATAAACCAACAATTACAGTTTGTCGCTAATAGAACAAGTACACAGAAAATCAGTAAGAACATTAAAAGATTTGAGAGTCGCCTGGGTGGCTTAGTCAGTTAAACATCTGCCTTCAGCTCAGGTCCTGATCTCAGGGTCCTGGGATTGAGTCCCAGGTCAGGCTGCCTTCTCAGTAGGGAGTCTACTTGTCCCTCTCTCTCTGCCCCTCCCTCCTCGTGCCCTCTCTCTCTCTGTGTCTCAAATAAATAATTTTTTAAGCTTTCAAACGTACTTTATTTCTTCAATCATGCCGTATTTTAATGGGGTGCAGAGTGCTTTTACTTGGCATCAGTTATGAGTTGGTTTTGAAACAATTCAGTATTACACCAACTGGGATGATTACTGATCTCTCCATTCCTTTGGGGTGACTCTGCCAACAGGGGACAGGTTCCATTCTATTCCAATTTGTGTTGCTGTATATGCCCACACAGCAATACAGAAAGCAGCTCCGCTAGCTAATATGGCATTACCATATTTGTCATGGAAGTCCTTTTCTGGTGGCTCTGCCTTGCCATTGTTTGTGGAATGCTTTGAACTTGGAGACTACTTAGAGCGGTCCTGACCATGGGAAACATCCTGAAGCTGAAGACAGAATCGTGCAACTACAGCTGCCGCTTTGCTACAACTTCGTCTCAAATAAATATTAAAAAAAAAAAAAGAACATAGGGGCACCTGGGTGACTCAGTAGTTAAGTGTCTGCCTTCAGCTCGGGTCATGGTCCCGGGATCAAGCCCTGCATCCAGCTCCCTACTCATCGGGAAGCCTGCTTCTCTCTCTCATCCTCCCCCTACTTGTGTTCCCTCTCTCACTGTGTTTCTCTCTGCCAAATAAATAAATAAAATCTTTTAAAAATAAAAACAAAAAAGAGCATAGAAGAATGAACAAAACTATCAACCATCCAGATTTAATTGGCATTTACCACTCCATCCCACAAGAGCAGAAGACACATCCTTTTCAAATGCAAATGGCACATTTACCTATGGCCCTTAAACAAGTCTTAGTAAATTTAAAAAGAGTCAAGTCAAAGTATGGTTCTCTGACCACAATGAGGTGAAATTAGCAATCAGTAATAAAAACATCTCTGGAAAATGCAATCATTGGACACTAAACAAACTTCTAAATAATGCACAAAGCAAAGAACTGAAATAGGAAATTAAAAAGTATTTTGAACAGAACTAAAAAGAAAACAACATATAATTTGTGGGATGGCACTAAAGCAGTACCTTGAGGACATTTTATAGCACAAAATGCCTACTTTAGAAAAGAAGGGTCTCAGGTCAGAGACTGTACCTTCCATCTTAAGAAAACTAACAAGAAGAGGAAATGAAATCTAAAGTAGAAAAAATGAAATAATAAAGGTCAGAGCTGAAATCAGTGAAACAGGAAAGAGAAAAGCATTGAAACTAAAAGCTGGATCTGTGAGAAGATAAGCAAAATAAAATTGATAAACCTCTAGTGAGACTGATCAGGAAAAAAAGAAAAAGCCAATTACCAATTTAAGAATGAGAAAAATAACACTGCTACAGATTCTATAGATATTAAAAGGATAATAAGGGAGCATTATT
This sequence comes from Spilogale gracilis, assembly GCA_004023965.1. NCBI lineage: Eukaryota > Metazoa > Chordata > Mammalia > Carnivora > Mephitidae > Spilogale > Spilogale gracilis. The sequence continues at coordinate 13,869 of PITA01008074.1, read as the reverse complement.
AACAAACTTAGCAAATTCAACAACAAAGATGAAATAGACAGTCTCTGAAAGACACAAACTAAATGCACATTCTAAGAAAAAATAGATAACCTGAAAACCTTTTTATTCTTAAATATGTTAAAGTTAAAAGCTTTCTTATGAAGAAAGCTGCGGGCCCAAATGACTTCACTGGCAAATTCTGGTAAATTCTAACAGATATTTAAGGAACAAATAATACGAAATCTACACAAACTTCCCAAAGATCGAACAGGGGAGAATAGTTCTCAAATCATTCCATGAGGCCAGCATTACCCTGATACCAAAGCCACACAGACATAATAAGAAAACTACAGACCAATATCCTTCATAAAAGTAGATGCGAAAAGGGGCGCCTGGGTGGCTCAGTTGGTTAAGCGACTGCCTTCGGCTCAGGTCATGATCCTGGAGTCCCGGGATCGAGTCCCATATCGGGCTCCCTGCTCAGCCAGAAGCCTGCTTCTCCCTCTCTCACTCCCACTGCTTGTGTTCCCTCTCTGGCTGTGTTTCTCTCTGTCAAATAAATAAAATCTTTTTTTAAAAAAAGTAGATGCAAAAATTCTTAGAACTTCAACAAATTGAATCCAATAACATATCAAAAAGATAACACATCAAGACTGTCTTAGGTTGGGGTGCTTTAACAAAAAAACCATAGACTGGCTGGTTAGAACAACAGAAATTTATTTCTCAAAATCTGGAAGCTGGAAAGTCAAGATTAAGGTACCTTCAGACTCCTGTCTGGTGAAGGCCCACTTCCTGCTTTGTAGACAGCTGCATCCTCATTGTGTTCCCGCATAGAACCTTTCCTTGGTGCATTCTCAGAGAGAAAGAAAGAGAGGAGAGAGAGAGAGAGAGAGAGAGAGAGAGAGAGAGAGAGAGAGAGGAAGGAAAGAGAGAGGAGGGAGGGAGAGAGAGAGAAAGAGAAGTCTTTTCCCCTTATAGGGGCAGGAACCCTAGCATGAGGGTCCCACCCTGATGGCCTAAACTAAAGCTAATTATCCCCCAAAGGCCCCACCTCCAAATACCACAATGTTGTGAGCATTGGGAGATACGACTTCAACTTATGAACTTGGGAATATAAACATTCAGTCCATTGGAATGACCAAGTGAGATTTATCCCAAAAGTGAAAGGTTGATTTAATATTCAAAAACCAATCAATATAATTCATCATATCTCAAAGATACACAAAAAGCATTTGACAAAATCCATTTCTATTCCTGATAATAATGCTTAGCAAACTAAAAATGGAAGGGAACTTCCTGAACCTGATAAAAGATACCTATGAAAAACCTGCAGCTAACATCGTATTTAAGACTTAATGCTTTCCCCCTAAGATCAGGAATAAGACAAGAATGTCTACTTCTGTTCAACGTTATACCATAATTTCTAGCCAGTACAATAAAGCAAGAAAAGACACGAAAGGCATCCTGATTAGAAAGGAAGAAATATAACTCTCTGTTTTCAGATGACATGATTGTCTATGTAGAAAATCAAATGGAATCTACCAAAAAAGCTACCAGAACTAATGTGAGCCCAGCAAGTCTTCAGGATAAAAGGTCAATTTACAAAAATCTACTGTATTTTATATACTAGGAAGGAACAATCAGAAATTGAAATTTTAAAAGTAATACCATTATGATAGTACTAAAAAACGTGAAATTCTTAGGTATACCTCTGACAAAAGATATGAAAGACCTGTACAATGGCATCAATAAAACATTTCTGAGAGAAATAGAAGATGTAAATAAATGCAGAGATAGAGCATGTGCATGGATCAGAAGGCTCAGTATTAAGAAGTCAGTTTTCCCCAAATTGGTCAATGCAATTCCAGTCAAAATCACACCAGCCTCTTGGGGTGGGAATTGAAAAACTGAATTTAAAATTCATATGAAAGAAAAACAAATTCATATGAAAGGGCAAAGGACCTAGGGTTGGCAAAAACACTTAGAACAAAAAGAATGAAGCTAAAAGACTGACAGTACCAGATTTCATTCTTGAAATGGTAATCAAAAAGTGTGATATTGGGCACCTGGGTGGCTCAGTGGGTTAAAGCCTCTGCCTTTAGCTCAGGTCATGATAACAGGGTCCTGAGACCGAGGCCCACATTGGGCTCTCTGCTCAGCAGGGAGCCTGCTTCCTCCTCTCTCTGCCTGCCTCTCTGCCTACTTGTGATCTTGATCTCTCTCTGTCAAATAAATAAATAAAATATTTTTTAAAAAGTGTGGTATAGGGGCACCTGGGTGGCTCAGTTGGTTAAGCGACTGACTTCGGCTGAGGTCATGATCCTGGAGACCCGGGATCGAGCCCCGCATCGGGCTCCCTGCTCGGCAGGAAGCCTGTTTCTCCCTCTCTCACTCCCCCTGCTTGTGTTCCCTCTCTGGCTGTGTTTCTCTCTGTTGAATAAATAAATAAATAAAATCTTTTTTAAAAAGTGTGGTATTTGTGTAGAGATAGATATATATATCAGTGGAATAGGGTGAATTCAGAAGTAGACCCACACATACATGCGTGAATGATTTTTAACAAAAGTACACAGCAATTTAGGGAAAAGAAGATTGCCTTCAACAATCCTCTTCCTAAAAAGTGTACTGGAACAATTGGATATCCATATAGTAAAAAAATAGAAGACCTTCAATCCATACCTACCACCACATATAAAATTAATTTTAAAATGGGTCAAGACCTGGGCACATGGATGGCTCAGTCAATTAGGCATCTGACTCTTGATTTCGGCTCAGGTCATGATCTCAGGGTTGTGAGATCAAGCCCTAATGCGGAGCTGGGCATGTGGCCTGCTTTAGATTCTATCTCTCCCTTTCCCTATGCCCCTCCCCTCTCCCTATCTTAAAAAAAATGGGTCAAAGACCTAAATTTAAAATTTAAAACCATAAAGCTTCTGGACAAAACACAGAAAACCTTTAGGACCTTGGTTAGGCAAAGATCTCTTCAATATGCCACCAAGAGCACTTTTCATAAAAGAACATTGACAAATTGGACTTCATTTTGTTTTCAAAGATTTTATTCATTTATTTGAGAGAGAGAAAGAGCACAAGCAGGGTGAAGGGCAGAGGGAGAAGCAGACCCCTTGCTGAGCAGAGAGCCTGATGCGGGGCTCCATTCCAGGACTATGGGATCGTGACCTGAGCCAAAATCAAGAGTTGGACACTTAACTGACAGAGCCACTCAAGTGCCCCTAAAACAGAAATTCTTTTTATGTTTAACACAGGACAGTATGTTGGCTTCATTTCCATATTTCAAGATTAATGGATGATAGCTTTAAAATCATTAGATTGGTGGGCTGCCTGGCTGGCTCAGTCAATGGATCATGAAACTCAATCTACAGGTCATGAGTTGGGTATAGCAATCACCTAAAACCAAAATAATCTTTTTTTTTAAGATTTTATTTATTTGACAGAGAGAAACACAGCCAGAGAGGGAACACAAGCAGGGGGAGCGAGAGAGGGAGAAGCAGGCCTCCCGCCGAGCAGGGAGCCTGATGTGGGACTCGATCCTGGGTCTCCAGGATTGTGACCTGAGCTGAAGGCAGTCGCTTAACCAACTGAGCCACCCAGGCGCCCCCAAAATAATCTTTATAAAATTATTTAGATTGGTAAAATTGTCAATAGCTGGTTATTGTCTAAGCCAGCTGTAATCCCAGTATTTATCTCTATCTCCTTCTCTCATGTTTGTCAAAATGGGTTTTCTATATCTTTACATTCTTCCCTGTCCTTCAAGAAGAAACCTAATTAACCTCTTACAACAATAATTTCATATTTGTCTGAAGCTGGCTCCCTGTTAATTTTTTGGTTTCTCTCCCCCTGTTTTACACCGGCATAGCTTGAAAGATTAACTGATCAAAAAAAACATTCGGTTGTTATGTGCACACTCTAGGAATATCTAGCTCAGACAAACTGTCAAAAAAGCCTTAAAAAATAAAAGAAAATATGGGGCACCTGGGTAGCTTAGTTGGTTAAGCATCTGACTCTTGATTTTGGCTCAGGTCATGATCTTAGGATGATGAGATCGGCTCTGTGCTCAAGGGGGAGTCTACTTCTCTTCCTCTCCCTCTGCCCCTCCCCCTACTTGCGTGTGCACAGGCACACGTGTGCTCTCTGTCTCTCTCTGTCTCTCTCTCAAGTAGATAAGTAAAATCTCTAAAAATAAAATGATACAAAAATGTTATTAAATGATGTCTTTTTGTGTACACCGAAAAGTGTATTTACGTAACAGTCTCTGTTATCCTAGTTGTGAGAAAAGAAGAAAAGAACTTAACCCCAAGACAAAGAAGGGCTTTTGATGGGACTGAGAGTCTTTAAAAATTAATTTACCATTTAAAAATAATGCCAGCACCATATTTTGGTTTGGACAAAAACAGAATGAAAAATTTTAACCTTCTAAAATTCCTACACTGGTTCTATGAGTTAAGTGAGTTACCATTGTTTCCGTTAGCATGTGTGCGTGTGTGTGTGTGTGTGTGTGTGTGTGTGTGTGTGTGTGTATACAGTTGAGACTTGAACAATGCAGGGTTGGTGCACCGACCCCTTCCTACACACACACACACACACACACACACATAAATCCGCATATAACTTTTGACTCCACAACACCATAACTACTAAGAACCTACTATTGACCAGAAGCCTTACAGAAAACGATTTTTTATTTTGTACATTCTGTATATTACATACTGAATTCTTAATGCTGGAGAAAAGACAATATTATTAAGAAAAATCATAAGAGAAAATACACTTACAGTACCGTCTTTATCAAAAAAGAAATCCACATGTAAGTGGACCTACACAGTTCAAATCCATGTTGTTCAAGGGTGAAATATATTAACAAAATAAAATGATTTTTTAGAGTTTAATTTTATTAACTTCTTAAATTTCTACAAAACACAAGGATTTAACATATTAGCTAAAATTGAAATTTCTAGATCTTAAGTTTTAAGGCCTTGGGTAAATGATTAAGAGGTTTTTTTTATCAAGTTTTTACTTAAACTCCAGTTAGTTAGAGCACCTGGGTGGTGCAGCTGGTTAAGCGTCGGATTCTTTTCCTTCTTTTTTAAAGATTGTATTTATTTACTTGACAGAGAGAGTGAAAGAGCAAGCAGCAGAGGGAAAGGAAGAAGCAGACTCCCTGCTAAGCCGGGAGCCTGATGCGGGGATTCCCCCGGACGTGAAGACCATGACCCAAGCCGAAGGCAGCAGCTTAACCGACTGAGGCAGCCGTGTATTCCTGAAGTAACGTCTTTAAAGTACTTAAAGAACTTAACAATCTGAGCCACCCAGGCGTCGCTAAGTGTCAGCTCTATCTGGGCTCAGGTAATGATCTCGGGGTGGTGAGATCAAGCCTAGAGTCAGGCTCCCTGTTCAGTGTGGGGTCTACTTGAGATTCTCTCTCCCTCTCCTTCTGTTCCTCCCACTTCTGCTCTCTGTCTCTCTTTCTCTCTCAAATATATAAATCTTTAAAAAGTTAAATTCCACTTAGCATACAGTATAATATTAGTCTCAGGTTTAGAATTTAGTGATTCAGCACTTCCATATAACACCCGGTGCTCATCACACACAGGTCCTCCTTAATCCCCATCACCTGTTTCACCCATCCCCCACCCACCCACCTCCCCTTTGGTGACCATCAGTTTGACAAATGATTAATTGATAAGTAATCTTGATTTTAGATGCCTGGACAGTTTCTAAGTAAGAAACAGGTGCAAAACTCTAGTCATGGAACAGAATTTTTTATTCTTATTTTCTAGAATAGCACTGCCCTTACGCATAAATTCAGGAAAAGTGCAGACAACTAATGGAATTCTAAAGCCCAAATTATCAAAGCGCTTAGAAACCCCTTAAACATCCATGGTCCAACATACAAGCATACCTTGGCTTTTAGGGTTTTTTTTAAAGATTTTATTTATTTATTTATTTATTTAAGAGAAAGAGCACAATTTGGGGGGGGGCAGAAGGGGCAGAAGGAGAGGGAAAAACAGATTCCTGCTGAGTGGGGAGCCCAAAGCACGGCCTCAATCCCAGAATCCTGAGATCACAACCTGAGCCAAAGGCAGATGCCTCACTGACTGAGCCACCCAGGCACCCAAGCATACCTTGTTTTGTTGCATTTATTTATGTATTTGTTTTAACAAACTGAAGGTTTGTGGCAACCCCACATTGTATGTTTTTCCAACAGTATTACACTTGCTTCATGTCTCTGAGCCACATTTTGGTCATTCTCGTAATATTCTAAATTCTTTCATTGTTATGATATTTGCTGTAGTGATCTGTGCTCAGTGATTATGACCCACTGAAAACAGATGATAATTAGCATGTGTTAGCCATAAAGCATTTTGAAATCAAGGCGTGTACATTTGTTCGGAGACAAGGCTATCCCACACTTCATAGACTACGGTGTAGAGTAAGCATCACTTTTACATGCATTGGGAAACGAAGAAATTCATTTGACTCACTTCGTTGCGAAATTCACTTTGTTGCAGTATTGCCATTTCCTTGATGCAACAAGATCTGTCCCCTCGGAGAGCCACAGGTTATTTCCCAGCGAGTTCATAAGGGGTTGCCCCCTGCATTTAGAAAGTATTTCCAATCCTAGGCTCTACCTCCAGCTTTATCACCAGCCGGTCCCTGCTGTGTTTTCAAAACACCCACCGGAGCAGCCTCTGTGTGACTCAAACCGGGAAGGTCTGGTTTTTTCTCCAAACTGTCCTTGAGCCTCCGTGAAAAAGACCTTATCAGGTACTGTTAGCAACTGACACAGCAATAAAACTCCAAGACCCTGACACTTAAGTTCGTGTTTCCCAACCGGAAAGATACACATTACTTTATCCTGACTACCGGATGGCCATTCCACCGGGACGCTAAATGGGATTCTTAGGAACCTTCCAGAAGCCTCTGGCTGCAGAAGGGGACAGCTTCGGCTCCAAGATTAATTTTCTGATTCTTCTGCAGCCTTTTCCTTTCCTTGGCTCTATCTATCATTATGCTATTATGATATATGACACTTCCCAGTAACTAACAGGCTTCTCAGTAGGTTCTCCCTTACCTTCGTCCCATGACTTTTGACCCTCTATGATAAGTTTTTCTCAGACCAGAGCTACCTCTCTGAATTTAACTGCTAACGAAAATTTAATCATTCTTCTTTTAAATGTACTCTAAAGAAGGTTCATTTCCATTTAGAGGCCCCTTTTGGTCCCAAAGCTTCCCTCACAGCATCCATCCCAAACTCTGGTCACCTACCACGTGACCTGACCTCAACAGAATGCTTCTGCCGAGGTCATGATCAGCAAAAGCTAGCCTACCAGGAATGGGGACTAACGCGGGGGCCTGTGCCTTGGCTATGATAGTTGGTTCTCTTCAGAGACACTGGTCTCAGGAACTGCTTAACTCTGTTATCTGAGCAGACATTTCGAGGGACATATAAATAGCTCATGGCAAATGATACTTACACCCCCAATAGGGTCTGTGCCCCATTACGATTCCATTGCCTATGTGGGCACCAGACTTACATCCTCCTGCCGCACATGAACTTATCCAATATATTCAGGATCATTCTTAGAAACTTTCAGACTTTTTAAACTACCACCCCTCCTGTGGACCATGTTTTCCCAAAAAGAAAATGCAGGCTTGGGTGAATGTGTATAACTCCTGGGAGGGACAGCTGAGTCTTCCTGCATGCTCTATGAGCTGGAATTCATGCAACAATGAAAAGGTGCTCCAAAACCTGACCCCAACCTTATCGGATATCAGAAATGACACGGTTTCTACTCCAGACGGCCCGCCCCACCCAAAACCAGTCTACATTCATTAGCCAGCATTGCCACAGGCAAACCTATGACCTTCAGTTTCCTTTGGCTAGCCAAGGGGAGTTTATGTTTCTGCCAATACTTCTTGCTACACTTCTATAAATACAACGGGTCAAGAAGACCATTTTTTTAAGCTTTTATTTATTCAGGTCATCGCTACACCCACAGTGGGGCTTGAACTTACCACCCCAAGATCAAGAGTCACACACTCCTCTGACTGAGCCAGCCAGCTCTCCCAAGTAGAACAATTTTTCTGATCAGCCTAAAAGAAAAAGCCATCTGGTTCTCTACAAGAGACCAGCTGGGCTTTGGGACATGTGTCCATGGCCTGAGTTTGGTCTGTCTCCAGGGTTTATTACAAGGACTAATCATCATCTTGTTTCTGGTAACTTCCCACGGAGCCTTTGGCTGATGCATCCTGTCCAGTGTCTTAAATACCACTCTGCAGCCCTTGTCACATCAGGGGATTCAACAACTCATCGTACAACCAAAGGAGCAGGAGAGACCAGCCCGAGCCCTACTATAGACGGCTTTCTCCGAGCCTGCTCCTGATCAGCAAGATCTCGGCAGCAATGATGATCAGAATATATAGATTCGTGCCCTGGGACCTGACTTCATCTGGTCTTGGAAGAGAGACGGGCATGCGAAAGAAACGCAGCCCCCGACATCCGCAACCTGGCCTGGAACTCACAGCAGGACCTTGGTGTTCACCTGCTGAACATGACCAATTTCACAGATCGCCAGCAGCAGACAAAAACACTCCATGTCTGTGATGGAGCAAGACAAAAACAAGACTAACGAACATCATCCAAGTCCCCCAGATGACTAAGCTTCACCCTCTCCTAACTCATACGGATGGGTGCTGCTTCTTTAAGAGTCACTCCATTCTCCTCACCTTCCAGATAAGAATGAAGATTCCCAGTCATAAAACTACCCTATTTCCTGACAGCCTCCATCCTTGGACTCACCCCAGAATCACCTCATACAAAGCCAAGTCCTGTAATAGGTTCTTTCTAACACCTTCTAACGAAGATGTCCCACGATTCCCCCACGGTGGGAGTCCTTCTTTCTTGCGAGGAATCCAAGAACCCAGATTTGTTGGACTGGAAGTGATTGTTGGACAAAGGGGTTTATATCATAAGAAAAGATCAAAGACTTACCCTGAAAGTTTATGATGTAGCAAGAGGGACAAACTAACAAATCTCGATGTGGTAAATATCATAATAAAACATAAAGACAGGACTCCATAAGGGTGACAAGTGAAAGCCAGAGGGATCAGTGAAGGCTTCTTGGTGGATGGAACACAGGGATTAGGTAGGAGTGAGCCCAGTGCAAAGGTAGGGGTTGGATTAGTGGGAGGAGTAAAGTGTTCTAGGCAGAAGGAGTAGCAAATTCAGATGCAAGAAGCAGAAAGAGGACATGGCTGGACCACTGAGGTCAAGAAGGAACTACTAGCAAGTTTGAGGGGCTTTATAGGCTCTTGGGTATGATTAAGTTGTATTTTATCAAGATTCAACAAGCACATACTGTGACCACATTTAACAAATCAACATTATTTGCCTCTAGATGCTACGGAGGATACAGCATCATTTTTGTAGTATTGCCAAAAAGGCAAAACCTGACATAACCATGAGGAAAAACCAAATAATCCCAAATTAAGGAGAATTCTACATTTTGAACTTCCAAAAGGTCAATATCACAAAACAAAGACTAAGGAGCTATTCCAGGTTAAAAGGAGAAATAAGCACAGCTAAACACAAAGCTTTACCCTGGATTGGATTTGGAGACCGAATAATTTTTTCCCTTTTGTTAGAAGGGACATACATGGGACAATCAATGAAAGTCAGCTGGGTAATAGTGTATCAGTGTTAATGCACTGATCTTGATAATTGTGCTGTGGTTATAAAAGAGAATTTTTTTTTCAGGACACGCATACCAAAGTCTTTAGACATAGCAGACCATCATGTCTGCACCTTACTCTCAAACCATTCAAGAAAAATAAATATATTGGAGCGCCTGGCTGGCTCAGCCGGTAGAGCATGTGATGCTTGATCTTGGGGTTGTGAGTTCGAGCCCCACGTCAAGTGTAGAGATTACTTTAAAAATAAATAAACATAAAATCATGGGGCGCCTGGGTGGCTCAGTTGGTTAAGTGACTGCCCTCAGCTCAGGTCATGATCCCGGAGACCCGGGATCGAGCCCCACATCGGGCTCCCTGCTCAGCAGGAAGCCTGCTTCTCCCTCTCTCATTCCCCCTGCTTGTGTTCCCTCTCTGGCTGTGTTTCTCTCTGTCAAATAAATAAAATCTTAAAAATAAATAAATAAATAAATAAATAAATAAATAAACATAAAATTAAGAAAAAATATATTTCCATTTATATGTAAGTGAGAAAGACAAAGCAACAGTAGACTGTTAACATTGGAGAAATCTAGGTAAAGAGTAAGCAGGAATCCTTTATAGGATTTCTGCAACTCTTATGTCAAGAAGCTGAAACCAAAAAAAAAAAAAAAAAGAAGCTGAAACCAAGGGGCGCCTGATGGCTCAGTTGGTTGGGTGACTGCCTTCGGCTCAGGTCATGATCCCAGAGACCCAGGATCGAGCCCCGCATTGGGCTTCCTGCTCGGCAGGAAGCCTGCTTCTCCCTCTCTCACTCCCCCTGCTTGTGTTCCCTCTTTCACTGTGTTTCTCTCTGTCAAATAAATAAATCTTTAAAAAAAAAAAAAGAAGCTAAAACCAAGAGTCAAAGCTCAGCCGACTATACCACCCAGGTGCTCCCAAGTTCTTATTTCTCTACTGAAGTTTTGGCCTATTGCCAGATTTCTCCCAGCTTGACCTGTGACTTTGGGAGTTTCCTCACTTTGTAGACTCATGTTTTCCCATCTGTAAATGGGGTCATGAGAGAGCAGTTGTCTTAAACATCTCCCAGGATGAAGGCTAAATGATTGAGGCCATCAGTGCCCATTATTCTAAGATACTAAGCTGAGACTTTGAGCTGAAATTCCTGCAAACATCTCCCACTTGCTTTAGAGCCCCCGGCCTTTGGAGCATTTGATCTTTGGCCCCTCCTCCTTAGTGAATTTCAAGGACCTGGAATGCCACAGTGATTGTGAGTTGAGTGTTGGTTTCAGGATGGTGCAGATGGTGAGAAAGCGGGCTCCATTTAGAAAGATCAATAATGAGATAGCACAGGGGCCCTGGCTGGCTCAGTCCCTAAAGCGGGGGACTCTTGATCACAGGGTCATGAGTCTGAGACCCACCCTGGGCTTGAAGACTATGTAAAAAATTAAAGGGTAATGATAATGAGGTAGGACTGCACAAATCTCAAGTGTCCTGCCAGATGACTTTGGACAGTAGTACATGCTTCTGTGCAACTCAAGCGTCCATCCAGATAGCCTCCATCACCCCAGAAAATTCCCTGAACCACTTCATGGTTACTCCCCAGCTCCCATCTTCCAGCAGCAGCCCCCCTTCTGTTTACTTCCCTCCATTTTTTGAATTTTTTTTAATTTAAAGATTTTATTTATTTGACAGAGAGAAACACAGCTAGAGAGGGAACACAAGCAGGGGGAGTGAGAGAGGGAGAAGCAGGCTTTCCCGCCCAGCAGGCAGCCCGATGTGGGGCTTGATCCCGGGTCTCCAGGATCATGACCTGAGCCGAAAGCAGTCGCTTAACCAACTGAGCCACCCAGGTGCTCCAATTTTTTGAAATGTTTTAAATTTGGATGGCGAGGTAGGCTCTCAAAGGAGAATGTGAAGCTGAGCGCTGCTTAGAATCCTTTATTCCATTTGATTTTTTTAATCCAATCAAATAAAATCTTTCCTCTTCCCTCACCAAAAACAAAAACACGAAACGCTTTGCAAGAGCTGGCCTCCAGCCCGCAGTCTTTCTTTCTCCCGTTAGGAAAAGGGTGGATTTATTTAACCGCTTTGTTCTTTCCTTTTTAACCTGCTTGTGTTTAACCAGATCCTCGACCCCAATCTCTGTTAGGCATTTTCACAATTATTTCTTGTTTAAGTAAGAGATAAACTTTAGCTCTCCGTCCAAACTCCAAGGCTTAGGTTCACCGGGCTCCAAGCCTCATCCCGCCCCCTTGCACCGGGTGGCTTTGTGGGATTCTATCAGGAGCCACGGAGGAGGGAGGAGGGAGACAGCGTTGGGGGTTGCAGTCCTCAGCCCGCCGCTCCGGGCTACTGCCACCCGCCTGCCAAGCGGCCTCGTCCCCCCAACCACGACCAGCCCTCCCGCTCTGCTGCCTGACCTTTGCGCCACCTGGAAGTCAACAGTCTGGTGACTGCCGGTGACCAGCCGGCCTCTCGCCCGCTCTCCGGGGAGGAAACGTCTGGCCACAGCTGATCCAAAGTCGCTGGGGCCGGCTGGAAAGAGACTGCTCGCCCGCCCCGCCCACCCGGCGACCCGGGCCCAGCCGGAGACGAGGCGGGCTCGACCTTCAGCTTCCCGGGACCTCGCGGTCGCCCAAGGCTGCAGCGGCGCCACCCGACTGTGCCGAGGACCCTCTGCTGCACGGGTACCGCAGGTGCAGCGCGGGCACCTGCCGCCATGTGCCGGCTCCCCGCTGTTCCCGCTGGCCGCCGGGCTCCGAAGCCGGGTAGGGAGAGACGGCTGCAAGCCCCCCAGCTCGGGTTAAAAGTCGCTATTGCAAAAAGGCCCGCTTCTGATCTCGGGCCTTATCTCAGATTGATAACATGAAGGCCTTTGGAGTCTGTGCCAAATTGTAACAGCCAGCGAGGATTCCAAATGCTAGGACTCCTGGCATCAGGATTGAAAATTCGAGCTGTGTTTCTTAAAAAAAAAAAAAAAAAAGAGGGGGGTAATGTCTCAAAGGCAGTATGAAACCAGAGATTATTTTCCTTTCAGCGCCCCCCCCCCAGTCTGTGGGTGAGCCGACCCACTCCCAAGAAGAAAGGGAGAAGGGTGATGAGGTAGACAATTGGGGTCAGCATCTGGGCAGGGTTTGGGAAAGAGAGGAGACTCTGAAAAGGTGCCTCATTTTCCTCTCCCACAGGGTTTCTTAGGTAATGGTTTTGTTTTGTTTTGTTTTCTTCTCTGATCATTTTTCTTTGTTTTCTCCCTTTTCACTGGTCACACTCGGGCCTGAATTCCCAGTATAGAATGTTCCTGCCTGTGGAGTTCAAGTCTCCTTGCCAAACTGGCATGGTGCCTTCCCCGGGGCAGCAAGAACTAGCCAAGAGGCTCTCCGTGTACCTCCAGTGGCGCCCAGACGGTGTCTACTTCTCCAGCCCTTCCACCGGGCCAAGCTGAAAAATGGGTGTCAGGTCTAATTTAGTGTATTATCACTGATGACCGTATTTCTAAAAATGCACTTTAGAAAAATGCAGAGTAGGAAAGTTCTGGCCTTTGAGCAGGCTGAGCAGGGAATGGGCCCCATGAAGGGATGGGGGAGGGCAGCGGTAGCTAGTGACCTGCAGGCAGGGAGAGGCCACCAATGAGGGAGCTGCCAGTCCCCCCCCCCCCACACACACACACCTTTGGGGCTTGGGTACAGGCATAAAGTGTGACCTTCCCTCCCCCCGAGCAGCCAGCTCTCCAAGGATCACCGGCACCAAGGTATGGATGTTGGGGTGTTGTGGGGTTTTCCTCTCTTTTTAAAAGATATCTTTAAAACGCCGTTGGTAAGTTGACTATCAGCTCGTTCTTCAGTTTCCTATGTATCTCTTCCTGCCACCTTGCCTATTTGTCCTGATTGAGAGAACATGTTTTTCCAGTTCTGAGAAAAAGTCTGGGGGCGCCTGGGTGGCTCAGTTGGTTGGGCGACTGCCTTCGGCTCAGGTCATGATCCTGGAGACCCAGGATCGAGTCCCACATCGGGCTCCCTGCTCGGCGGGAAGCCTGCTTCTCCCTCTCTCACTCCCCCTGCTTGTGTTCCCTCTCTAGCTGTGTTTCTCTCTGTCAAATAAATAAAATCTTTTAAAAAAAAAAAAAAAAAAAAAAGTCTGTGTTGGGATCTTACCAGGGCTTTAAGCCAGGTGTTTTGCTGAATTTGCCCCCACACAATTACA